>PNEQ01044941.1:47896-85251 GCA_003012365.1 Medauroidea extradentata
AGTTCACTGTTATTGAGTACGCTAGCTGTTAAATGCCTTCATCACATATTTTATCCAGAGTTACTGTTTGTATTACATAATTTCACGCGGGCAAAGCCGCGGCCGGGTAACTATTTTGTAGAGAAATAAAGATGAATTAAAAACAAAGATGTTCTGCAATTAAAGTACCCTCAGCGTAGTGGACTGGATAAAGCTGTTTATATTTGTTGTTATAAAGATATACAGAGAATATAGTAACACCATCAATTAATACGTTATTAAAATTTAGTTACTCTTTTCTATAGTACACGCGGGCGAAGCCGCAAAGGGACAGCTAGTATTGTTATATGTAGACAGATAGAAGATTTAAGGTTTACCGTACCTTTAAAGATTCAGATGGGGGAAGGGCAATATACCCTGTTGATGTGCCTCTGGTTTTACAAGTGCTCACTTTACTGTAAATATACTATAACTAGATACATGATTTTGTTGCGAAAATATTTTGGCACCACTTGGTTTCAAGGCTTTATATGCATATCTGCAACTCTGCTTCATGGTCAGTAATTGGATATTTTAACTCTATGTTCATGGGGATTCTACAGGTAAATCACTGACTTATGCTGTTTAAATAACCTTATCATGATCGGCGCAGTCAAACGAGCCACGCCTCTGCGTGAAGACACGCTGCCAATAACCATAAAGCAAAGCTACCGATGTGCACATAAGGCATTGAAACAAAATGGTGCAAAATATTTCGCGGAAAACTTGTGGCTGTTTCTATAACTGACACTTAGAGCGAATGAGGTGTTGTAAACACATAATAGAAAATATGGCGTAAGGCTTCTGAGTGTATGTTCACGGAAAATACGCAGTCAGAATGTAGTATTTTGGTTGGACGAGAAGTCTGTAGGCGTTTATTAAGTAAAAATGTCGCCGTAGAACGCATTTCAGGTATGAAATAAATTACACAATTATTAATTACCAGGCCTTCTAAAAATATACATTTTTAACATTTAACATTTAGTTGCTTATAGTTAACTCTCGATTAATGCAAAAAGCTGCGGTTATGTGTTCGAGAGGTTTAATTTTGCAATCCCTTATTACTATGTAAATTATTGGGTGTTAGATCTAGTATTTCTGTACAGTATACATTACTAGGACACAATTGTAATGCTATATACGTATATTGTACCAGTACAAAAGAATATTCTGCACTGGTCTAACCTGGTCTAATAATACAGGTCTGCCAAATCGGCGAATGAAATATACCGCTTCTGCAAAATTTGCAGCATTTTTTAAATAGACAGCCAACATACTACACTTCGAACTTATGTACGCTCGAAAAAAAAACCTTTAGACATCCAACAACAGAGTAGACCCGATCACGTGACCAATAGTACCGAGTAGATTATACCTACTACGTTTTCGTAAACGCCTTATGAACAAATAGACGGGGCTTGAGCATGCATATTACGCAGTGGGTTCTAACAATCAGATCATTTAATTCGAAAATGTTTCCTTTCTTGACCCAATAGTCAGTACTCGTATACGGCGGTACAGAAAATTCGTGATGAGCTTAACTTTACAGTACTGCTATTCCGGAAAAAAATCAAGCCTTCTGATTGGCTGTTCGGTGGATTGTCATGACCTGCACGAACTTGAGTCTCAAAGGCACCGCCTACCACGCGCTTAAAATTCGTTGCAGCGTGTTCGTAAATACGTCTTTGAAACGAAACTATTCCACATGTGCCCATTGTGTCGATGTACGCAAAGAAAACACACTTTAAACGATGACGGAAGGGTAGTTTAAAATCATAACGTTAATTAGAAAATTCATTTCGGAACGCCTCAAAATGGTTAAAAATTGCTTTTTCAGTCTGTTATATCTGGAAAAAAGAGAGTCCTAACTCCCATATTAAACAAGGGGAACCTTATTTTCGCCGAAGACGCCGAAAGTAGGCTAATCTAAGTCTACAATTCACCTCTACCTAATACCAACGTCAGAACAGGAATCCTGAATGATGGTCAGAAGTTTTAGAATTGCCATCTTCATAATGTAATTTTCATTATTACATTTACAGTTTCAAAAAAACTAAATATAACTATTTGTCAATTATATACGTCACTATAGAGGCATAATTTAATTTAGTTACATCACTTTAAACCTCTATTTTTCATTAGTAAGTTGCCCGATGAAGGTGGAAAGCTTCGGCAATCTTCGGTTGAGGATTGGTTTTCCCTATTCCACACTGTAAAAAAACTTCCTAAAATGTTTAGGAAGGTATTATCCCAGACACAGTATGGGACAGTTACCTTACTTCCGTCTTGTAAACATGCTAACTTTTACACATGTTACAATACAAGTCTGGTAACTTTAGTATACATTCGACTGTTTTATAAAAAGGTTTAGGACTGCTACATGGATGTCAGGGAAACTATTCTATACATACTTTCTTAGCGCTCCTACGCATGTCTGGTAAATTTACAAACTATTTTTGAGAGTGCAGTTACTACAGTATTATCAAGTCACGAGTTCTCACGTTGCGAGGCAAGTGACTACAGAGTACGGAAGAAGAAAGAGTACTCCTGTGTTAGGTGGTCGTCGTTACTTGTAAACGTCCTTTTTGAAGCAGGGCAAAGGGAAAACGCAAATATCCTACGACACTTGAACCAACTTTACCACCCGAAAGATATTGTCGAGCCAATTTAATAATACTTCGTGCGTTGCATGTAGCTTGCAGGAAGTTTTAAACGCACTTCTTAGCTGTTGAGTTCAAGCCAAATTAAGCAGCCTGGCAAAGAAGTTTGTTAGAATTATGTTGGAAAACAGCTGGTACAGTTCGGGATGCATCCCTACAACCTTTCCGTTATCAACCGAGCGAATTGACGCAATTACAAAACGTTGTACTCGCATTCAGGAGGACCTGGGTTCGATTCCCTGTCCAGGACATTCTGCTTTAGGTTTCCATAGTAGCCTATTCCAAAGTTACTCCAGGCGAATTCGGTGGTCGTTTCTACCTTCCGGCTATGACCGATTCCTTTCACGTTTCCTGTCAGTCTAAGCCAGTGGGACCGTCTGTAACGAGCTTGCTGTCGACGAGACGTCAAACCCAATATACTCACCATTTCGTTATCACTTTCTAAAACTGCAGGACGGTTAAAACCACGCTGCCCTGTTTATACTGTTTTCGCAATAATAATTTCTTAAATCCTAAACAAGAGCAGATATGAAAAATCGTTTTAGCAGGTTGGCTATTTTTTCAAGACAGTAAATACCGGTACTATGGTTTTAGACCATTATGAAATGAACGACACTTTCGATAATCGAGTTAACAAATCCGTAAAATCTCGTTTGTTGAAAAAAAAAAAATAGCTAACACGACCAACGCCATTTTTAACAAAACAGCCAAACAGATCTGCGACACTGTAAATCGTATTGGTAGTGACAGTTAAACTTGCCAAGATAAATTACTCGCAAGCCAAGCTTTACTAAATAAATAAATATTGTATGAAAATGATACCAAGGCTAGGGAATCGCACCCCGGTTGTGGATCCCTGATACTTGCCCCGATGTTCGGAGAAAATCCTTTTCTCGTCATTTACGTAGCCGTGCCAATGGTTAAGGAGCATGTATGCAGCCCGCGTTGGCTCGTTATAAATAAAGGATAATCTTACTATCGTTGTAGCAATAAAAGTATGACATATATCAACATTATCTGCTAATTTTATCAAAGCCACGGACGTTCTTAATTTCGTTGCGTTCGCCGAAGTCAAGTGTAAAGACTTGTTAACTACAAAGTTTACAAAAAAAAATTTTTTTTTGTATCACGTTGATAACATAACCGTTTGTTGTACTTGATTTTGTAGAACGCAGTGAAAATAAAAACGACTGTGTGCTTGATTAGCGCGACAATAATGTTGATATGTGTAATACTTGTATTGCTAATAGCGATAGTGAGATTAGCCTTGATTTATATGTAGTTAATGCGGGTTGCATACATGCGCCTGAAACACTGCAACGGCATGTTTTTTATTTTTCATTTGTACCAGATTTTTTTTTCTTATTTTAGACACAAAATGTGACTAAATTTGGCTCTAATGAAATTTTTTTATCTCTCATAGTTTGTTGAAGTCAAAATTTGCATGTTCCCGTTTTAAGGACTACACTAAAATCAACTGACTTACACTGAAAAAAATTCACAGTGGATTAAGATGTCGCAGGCTACAATGTCACGTAGATAAAAGCAAAGAATAAAAATTGTTTATACTTCAAAAAAATTCTGAAATTCAAAATAAAAATCTGAAAGATTCAATATTAAAAAAAAAAAACGAAATTATTTTATTTTCTGGTTAAACATAGCTGAGTTTGTAGCCTACGACATCATTATTCACTGTGAATTTTTTTCAGTTTGGTAAGTGAGTTGGTTTTAGTGTCGTCCTTAAAACGGAAACATGCAAATTTTGGCTTTAACGTGCCATTACGCAAAACTATGTGAGATAAAAACTTTTTATAAGAGGAAAATTTGGTCACATTTTGTGTCTAAAAGAAGAAAAAATATAACTGGTACAAATATAAAAATAAATACATGGTGATGAAAATATTGTAGACCGCGCCCGTAACATTCAGTTACAACTCTTATTATAGGCTCCCCGTTATGATTCATATGCAGTTACTGTTCTGCAATAATCTAGTAACGTAAGACATTAAACACGGGGGATTCGACAAATTCATTTTCTCTTTACGAATAAAAATAACTCTCATCGACGAGTTTATGGATTTCTTTTTCTTTTTGTCAAACTTACATTATTTGTAAAAACTTCCAGAATTTATATTTACATGAAGGTATGTAATGAAGTAGAACATATTTGCCAACATTTTGCGACTGTTGAAATCTAAAATATGGTCATCATCGGCGGGTCCGTTAAGACATTAGCCTTTTTTAAAATTAAATTTACAGAAAAATATTGCATTATCCCAAGTAAAACACTTAACTTAAAATAAGTTCAATAAGAGAGCAGGGCATCCACTTAAGTACTAATTCACGGAAATGGTCTATGCAAAATTATATTGAAAAATGCGGTGAAAAAACTTTGTTGACCATAAATAGTGTTTCCCACCAATTAAGTATTTTACGAATTTGCAATGTGATATTTAAATATGTACTAACAAGTTAGTTTCATTTTGTTTTAGTTTTTACTAACTGTGCCTGTAAATTAGATATTTACATGACAGTTTCGTTTAGTATCAAAACAACAAAAGAAAATTTTAAACAAATATTAATGAAGTCTAATAAGCATTCAATAACATAGGGTGGATTAAATGTTTAATATTAGTGTATGGGTGTATGGACATACGCTACTGCCTACGCGCTGTTGGCAATAAAACTCTGTGTCGTGCAACGATCACACCAAAAAATACATTTTAAAAAGATCAGTTGAATTTTATGACAAAATACTGGTACAGAAGCAACCAAAAAATAGAATTTCACCGAAATTTGTACAATTGCAACGGCGAAACACGAACGCTAAGTCAACAACCCAACGAGGAAAACAAAGCTATAGGAATTTTAAAAAAATAAATTTATTTTATACCATACCGACAACAGAGACTCACGGGAAAGCAGAAAACACAAATCGGTAGAAAAAGAAAAAAGTATACGCGTAAAAAATAGTCAGCACAGCACGTGTAATATTTTTTTTTCGTCAGTATGGTTTGTCGGTGTTTGATTTAAAAACTATCCTAGAAATCCCATAGTTTTGACTTTGTTTGCTGCTCTGTGCGATGTCAATTAAGTATTCGTGTCGATATAATTGAACGAATTCCTCTGAAGTACGGAAATTGTGTTTTTGCGGTTGGTTCTGTTTTTTTTTTTTTATAACATTTTTGACGTGATCGTCACACAATATAGGTTTTCAATGCGAGAAAAATTTCTAAGCAATGACAAGAGTCGCTGATTTTTGGTGACAAGAATTTCGTACCAACTTGTTTCAATGTCTCATGCGCATATGTGTGCCTCTACTTCATTGTCACTGACTGAACGGTTATTGCTCTCAGCATCTCGGGGTTCTACCGACAAATCACAGACATGTAGTGTCGTAGCATCCTTATTAAGATTGGCACTGTCAAAGGAGAGATGACTGTGCTGCCTACCACGAGGCATACTTGTAGATGGTTGCACTAATATGGTAGAATTGTTTCCCAGACATCCATGGTAGTCCCCTAATTTTTTTTTATAAAACAGTCAAATGTATACTGAAGTTACCAGATCTGCAGGGAAAGGAATATTTCACGAGTTCGACGGCATGCATGTTACACTCCATTGTCCTATTTGTACACAACCCACAGTCACTTGTCCATTAGCTGCTACTCTCTGGAACAACAGACAATGAACGAATGGACGAGCTCGAGCATGCATAGGACAGTGGATTATAACATGCAGATCATTGAACTCGCGAATTATTCCTTTCCCTACAGATCTGTATTGTAACAAATATAAAAGTTTGGTAACTATCCCCATACTGCATTTAGGTTAATTACTTCCTTCCTAGGCATTTTTGGAAGTGTTTTTCACAGTGTACTGTACGTAAATGGGTAGAGATGGTGGTTTTTCGCGTGAAAATTTGCCTGTTTGCTGGATTTAAACACACGTTCAGCTTACCAGAAGATTACTGGCTTTAGCTTGTACTTGAAACTGTTACTTATTTGACTGAGCCAATAAGAATCCCGATGTTGTAATATTTAATGCCTGTTATTGGTCTGCAGACAGCTACAACTATATCACCGAATCATATATGTTGCAAGAAACTACAGTGTTTTCAACGGTTTGTCGGCACAAAATATTTTCGCGATATACCATCATCTCTAGCAATGGGGTATTGCTACAAACCCGCATATCTTCGTGTAAACATACATCGCAACAGATATCGTAAATGTTTTTAATATTGTCAGGCGAGGAATTGTGTGAGCAACTGCGGATATCTGAGGGTACTGTTCGAATGTTGCAGGTTGCGACGAATAAGGGCCCGCTCGCTGTGGAGAGAGATGGCGATCAAAGGAGCGAGAGTTCTGAGAGATCTCGAGGACCTGCTGGGAGTTGTCAACAGCCTCTATACTCTCGCGGCTTTCGTCGCAGCGTCCTTCTGCACGCCTCTCTTCGTTCTTCTTTACTGTGGTGAGTCACGTTCTGTGCCGCCCTTATGTCGTGTCCTTTCTGTTCAGAATGTATTTCCCGATTTTATTTATCTTAAATAAAATTAAGTAATGCACCGCCTCGCGGTATTTTTATGTAACCAAAAGACGACGTTTTTTCAACACACAGTCACAAAATATACACGAATACAGATGAGAAATAGGTACACGGTACGACGGCAAACTCGGTTGCACACGCCAGCAAAGAGACGGAAACGCCCACCACCAACCAGCGTAAAGCGACTGTCCTGATAGCCGGCATTCAGGCCAATAGGAAACCTGCCATAACATCGAGGTAGCCAATAAGCGGCAAAATTCGCCCGTATCATAAAAGCTGCCACGTCATTTCGCGTTTGTATTAGTATTTAGTCTGTGACACAGCGCCTTAAAAGAGGACACACTGCCATGAATTGAGCTAACTTAGCCATGTAAATACTACTTTATACAACATATTTATTTTGACAAACTCAAAAGAACTTTGCAAATGTATTACTGGTGACATTACATACGTCAGTACTCACTCACAAGTTATTTACATTTCTTAAACTTCTGCAGTATGTTGTGTGTGATAATATACAGCGTAAAGTACGTTTACACGGCTAAATCAATTACGTACACTGCAAAGTATGGTCTCATTTTCGTCATATTTAAATTTTTGTGGCACTGACCTTATTTAACATGATGTCAAAGGACATTGCTTCATTCAAACACAATAACCACTTTTACAAACTTGCAATGGATCTGTTTAATAAATTACGAAAAACTTCACAACACATTAGCGATACTTTGATTAAAATGTGAAACAAAAGTAAAAGGGTTTTGCCTTTAATTCACAAGAGCAATGCTATCCTTTTAAAAGGAGTTTATTAAAAAAAAAATTGAAGTGGTACCATTAGCTTCGGTAACAGGGGCGCGATTCTCTTTAACTTTTATGCGTTAGTCTAAGTTCAATGGAAGTAGTCTTACATTGAACAGGTAATTTTGTGACAATATTTTAGGACTGCTTCTAACGATCATCAGCTAGAGACACGCGACACGCGAAAGTAGCGTTATCTTCTGACAGCAGATTAGATCCCAAACTTATTCGACGTATCCCATTGGCCGACAATGTCGTGTCCTGCTGTGAGGAATGCTAATGTCCTGTATTAAATGTTCCACGGTAAAAGTACTATCAGTCTGTTAGTGATAGCGTACGTAACTGCCTCCAGGGGGCCGATTGATTATCGCCACCGACTATTTGCAGCGCAACGCCCAAGTGCAGAGCAAGTTAAACGCTTCTTCTAGGGCATTACGTGAGTATATAATTCCAATGTAGAGCAACCAGACGCAACGCAGGTGCAAATTTTGCGTTGCACACATAAAAGGCGATATTTAATCTGCCCCCTATAGTGGATCGTGGCCAACGCAATCACATATTGTACTCTTGTACATACAGGCCCGTCGGTATAATGCGAAAAGGGCCAATATCACATGTTTTAAAATATATTGGACCTTCGGGCAATATACTGACTAGTATAATAGCCGGTGCTACTGCAAACCGCGACCAACGCAAACAATAAAAAGTAAGAAACAGAGTAAAATCCAGACCACGTGCCAGCAAGACCAACGACTGTGTACAGCTTCATTGTCATCGAACACCTCTACAGTACTTTATAACTCCATCTGGTAGGAAAGATGGATTCGTTCTGAGATTTTAATACTCACTTCATGAAGGCGAAAACCGTAAAAACTGACATTTTCAAAATCATATTTAAGGGGGCGGTTCACCTCAGTTTTCAACGTCTTTTTTTTATTTTTTTATTTGTACCAAATATTTTTTTTTTCTTATTTCAGACATAAATTGTGACTAAATCTTCCTCTTGGGAAATTTTTGTATCTCATATAGTTTTTGCGAAATGAGTCGTAAACGTCAAAATTTGCACTTTACGGTTTTTACGCACGCCATTAAAACCAACTGATATACCAAACCGAAAAAATTCACAGTGTATAACATTGTTGCAGGCTGTGATTTGACACATATAAAAAAAAAAAAAAAAAAAATATTTATAGTTTTTTATTTTTTTTTTTTTTTTTTAATTGTTGAAACTTTTAAATTTTCATTTTAAAATTCAGCATTTTTTATTAAATACAAAAAAAAATTTTTTTTCTTTTATATATGTCAAATCAAAGCCTACAAAATTGTTATAAATTGTGAATTTTTAGGTTTGGTACATCAGTTGATTTTAGTGGCGTGCATAAAACCGTAAAGTGCAAATTTTGACGTTTACGACTCATTTCGCAAAAACTACACGAGATACAAAACTTTCCTAAGAGGAGGATTTAGTCAAAGTTTGTCTAAAATAAGAAAAAATGTCTGGTACAAATACAAAAATAATAAAAGACGTTGAAAACGGAGGTGAACCACGCGTTGCAAGAAAATTAAGGTATGGAAGAAACGCACAGAATTCCTTTACCGCAAATGTTACGTCCTAAATTAAGGTTTCGTAGTTGAAAGCCTTATAGAGCAGAGCCGACAACGATACGACAGCACGCCAGTTCAGTATCTTGTGAGCAGAGGCTCCTATGATGCATGTGACGCACGTGCCTGAACCACCATTACTGCTCTGGTTGTGCTTCACTGCTTCGAATCTCCAGCCAGACGAAGCTCTCAAGGGAAACTGTGCTATTATAACTTACATTTACGAACTTTTCACTACTCATTTGTTTTAAAAAGACGTATGGACATTTTAATTTTCATGCTGTAAATAATTACTGTCTCCAATGCATTGTTACGTTAAATAGTTAATTATTTTTTTGTCCCACCCTATATTTGCTTGAAATTGGGAGATAATATTCCAGTTGTTATATCCAAGAAAATATTACAGAAGATAAAAACATCGCCGTTATCTAAGACTGTTAAAACAGGACTATTATTTGGAGAACGAAATATACATAAAAACCAATACGTCGTCATAAAAGCGAGTAAACGTGATAACTTGGTAAATATAAGACGCTAGTATTAACATTTCCCGTAAAGAAAACATTCTGCGTGACACAGGATACCTTAGTATTTAAAAAATGCGGAACTAACAGTGACAGGAAATTCTCGCGAAACTATTTCTGCACCAGCTGTTTCAATGCATTAAAGGCGCCTTCTACCTGGGTGATTGAGGCTCAGAAGTTAAGGAGCTATAAGGGTGACCTCGAACCACGAATTAAAAGCCGCATCGTCACAACGAGCCATGCACTGAACTAGCGTGCAAGATTCCGCCGATCCATTCTTACTATGGGGCATTTAAAGGTTGAGTCATAGCTGAAATCACGGATACTTCGCAACAAGCAGTACATGAAAACACGTCAGGTATGTATTGGGGCGGATCCAGCACAAGGTTTGGGAAGCCCCCTCCTGAATGTGTGTGTGTGTGATGTGTGAGTTAGCGATTTTGGTCAGCGCTTAACATCGTGGTCTTTAGCGCCGGTGAGGGGTGACACGAGGTGAGTGTGAAGGAGCGGGGGAAGCGGGAAAAACCGAGAAAACCCGCCGACCAACGGCATCGTCCGGCACGATTCCTGTATGCGAAAATCCGAGAATCGAACCCGGATCGCCTGGGTGGGAGGCGAATGGTCTGACCATTCGGCCACCGCGGCCCCGTGTGTGTGATGAAACCCTATAAATAAACCTTGCAAAATATTATTTACGTGCTAACGCAATTTCATATAAATTATTATTAAAACAATAGAAATATGTCTTTAAGTTCGTTGATTTCAATACTAGCTCAACTATATTTTCTGATTATCTAGTTAAAATTTCGCAACCGAATTTAGTTTCCAAGAGAATGCTAACACTTTTACAGGATTGTTATAGGCATAATTATAACTAATCAGTTTCAACTTCCTTAAGGTTTTTTTTTCCATCGGAAGTGGCATTTTAACAGTCTTATAATCTGCTGTTGTGATTAAAAGTTTTAGACAGAAAATAATAAAGGTAAGGTACGATAAGTGGACCTTACGTCTCCTCGACAGCGAGGTCACTAGAGACGTGACACACAACTTAGTACAATGACATGAACTGGGAAAGGAGTCAACCATGGTCTTTGTTAAAGAAGCAACCCAGCATTCCCCTGGATCGATTTCGGGAAACCATGTAAAACAGACATCAGGATGGCTGGAGCCGGGGATCGATCCCGGGTCCTCCCGAACGCGTGTTACCGTTGCGCCACCTCGCCCGGTGTATAACATGAATAACACGCATGTTGGCATGCAGTCATATAAAGAGTGCAGAACAGTTACAGTGCATGTGTGTGTGCAGTGGTGGAGGGAGGACGACGAGCATGCGCACGGCGCCTGCAGAGGCGGTACCCAGACCTGGAGGTAGTGCGAGAGACGACCGTGCGCTCCGCCATGGACACCAAGAGGAACCAAGGCGTCGTCACCGCTGTGCTGCAGGTCAAAGGTCGTTGCGACATCGCCCTCATCAAGGCCACCTTGCAGGTACACCACTACACTGATACCAGGGCCGTTGACAGATTTCCGGGCCCCTGTGCAAGAAGTCTTTAAGAGGAGTCCTCGACTGGCGCAAGGACGGCGTTGATGTGTGTCACGTGTATTCTTTTATACGCGAAACCGCTTAACTCATTCATATTATGTTTATCTACGAAAAGAACACACACTTGATACCATGCTTCTATTTTTTTTTTTTTTTTCCAAAAATGCAGCACGCTTGTTAGAAACATGATATTCGAGCCTCTCAAAATGGCTAAAAACGGGTTTTTTTAGTCTGTTGTAACTCCGAAAATATTACCTGAATTCGTAAAGTGCGAAACGAGAGGCATGCGTTGGTCTTTACTTCATACTATTGTAAAATAACATATTGGGGTCACCACTTAAAGTCCCAAAGTAAAAAGACTACAACGGAAACCTCGCACGCCATTTTGGCACGCTGCGAATAGAGGCGATATGCTTCTCGTCAAGCGTGGAACACTGGCGCTTATCGCTACGCTGTTCCCACGCGTCAAAGGTGGAAATTTGACACCGCGAAGAACTACCATCGCAAATCCCACCATCCCCCCTCCCCGAATGAAAACAGAATATAACATTTGTTGTGCTGCTGAATAACAGGAAGCAACAAAATGTGACATGAGACAAATTATATGCGTCGGAAAAGAATTTTTTAGAAGTTTTATTTTGTTATTTTTTAGTTCATTACATCGGGCCCGTGCCCCTCATGAGCTCGAGCCCCTGGACATTTGCCCCCTTTGACCCCCCCCCCCCCTCCTGTCATCAGCCCTGACTGATACACACGTGACATCACATGTCTCGCCATTCTGATAAGTTCCTCTATTTTTCTGGACCGCAGCCTGTGTTTGGAGGGTACCCAACTTGGTAATGTTACAATGTAACGTCTTCCCGCCCAATAAAGAGGAGGTCCACGGGTCCTCCCTCGGGAAAATAGCCTCTACGAGCCAAGCGCTGAACTTGCAAGATTCTCGCCTATCCATTTTTAATATGGAACTTTAAGAAGAAGCAACCATATAATTTTATTGGTGCAAAATCTGTAGCTAAGTTCAGTCATTGGTTGGTTCAGTGCACGTTCCTATCCGAGTTTCACATACATCCAATTAGTACATTTTGAACTACGGTTTCGTACGTTAGCACAATGGGGCACGTGGAATAGTTTCATAAAAAACGCATTTCATTGTGCATTATACCGTATTTGACATTCGTGGTAGGAGAGATCTATCAACTTCTCTCACCAAACAATATACTGAGCTTCAGTCGTATATTTGTCAACAACCGTGCGACATTTTTGCAATTTCGTTAGCATACGAACATCATGACTAGCGTACGAATGTTATCGTGTCGGAACGGTGGTTTCGTTCATCTGTATTTCCAGTGCTAATTTCGTGAAGGCTGGCGCAGTCACATCGTCGTTTTTCAAACAGGAAAATTCCACTATACATAAGTCCAAACAGATACAAAGTATCACTTTATCTATAATGTTACGTCATAAAATGATAAGGTCTTCGCAGAGGCAAAATACTGCAACGGAAAAAATTCTTGACAGTTAAGTGTCTTGCGCTTAAAGGCTATGATGAACTTCATGCGTGTGTCTGGATCACCCTTACGGATCGGCGCCTTTAGGTCTCAGACGCGCAACATATTTCCAGTCTGACGTCCCCTTATGTTCGAATCGGTTACAGAGTTTTTCCCACTCCTCGTTACGTATTTAGAAAGTGCTATAACAAAGGTCATCAAACATTCGTGTTTTCTTTTGGGTGCAAACTAGATTTCAGACCTGTCACGTTCGCAATTGACACTTGACTTATTTGAAACCTCCTGGATGCTGGAGGACGTTGAGCCAATAACAAAGAAGCAAATACACGCAGACCCAATAATGTGGTATCACAATTATGTCCGCGAGCATTCTATAAGCAGCTGCTGTACTGAGTCTTGAATGTTAGCCTACAGGTCAGGACACCCGTGAATTTTTCCGTTTAATCAAACAAATCAGTCCCATTTTACTGTTACTGTTGCACATATCAGGTAAATGGTTGCATAAATAAATATTATGTTTAGAGACAATAGTTTATCGCGGGAAAACTTGACTGTTTGTTGGGTTTCAACGCACGTACAGCTTATGAAAAGATTACTGGCTCTCGCTTGTTCGTAGAGCTGTTGTCCTATTTGACTAAGCCAATAAGAAACCCGCTATTTTAATATGTGATGCCTATTATTGTTCTGCAGACAGCTACATTGAGACAGAAGTATATCACCGAATCATATATGTTGCAAGACACTACAGCGTTTTCAAGGATATGTTGGCACAAAACATTTTCGCGATATACCATCATCTCTAATTATGTTTGATTCTGATATTCAGCTATGTAACTATTGAAGTTGTTAACTTCTTATTGTATGCGAATCTCTGTACTCCTTACCTTAACTATCACTGTGCCAATCATAGATACATGTTGTGATATTTAGGTTGTAGGTTGCGTTGTTCTTTTTTGTTTGGTTATGTGACTCTTCTCCGTCATGTATCGCTGAATTTACTATGGATATGTTTACTTAATATTTTCTGGAGTAAATATTTTACCATAAGGGCCAATTCTTTAGAACAATATCGGATTGAATGCCATGCATAATAATATTTCAGTGTCAAATATGCTTACATATATATTTAGAGACTGTGATTTATCGCTGAAGTTGTCAGTTTTCTAGATTCTCATAATCTTTCATGGCTGTCTTAGTTTGTTAGTTGTGTGTTTCTGTTTGAACTTGTCCAATATGAGAATTATGGTACGACGATAATGCATGTTTGTTAATAGCCTGATAACAGTTGAAAAACTTCCAATAATCGTTGTGTAGTCAAACATAAATTTGCAACATGCTAAAAAAATACTTTCGCCATGTCCCCTCCTTTCCTCTCGCTCTCGCTCTCGCTCTCTCTCTCTCTCTCTCTCTCTCACTCCTCGTCGTGCAGGGACAGAACCTCACTCTAGTTAAGTGTCTGATCACTAAGTAGGCAAATTTATTTATCTATTATTACTCCAACATA
The DNA here is from genome assembly GCA_003012365.1 of Medauroidea extradentata. Lineage (NCBI taxonomy): Eukaryota > Metazoa > Arthropoda > Insecta > Phasmatodea > Phasmatidae > Medauroidea > Medauroidea extradentata. Next base: position 62,602 of record PNEQ01044941.1, read on the forward strand.
TTGTCGACTTTACATAATCACTTAAACGAGTTACTGGACTTGGTGCGTGAGACGTGCTGTGGCGGGTAAGGAAAGTATGTTTTTCTCGTGTAACTGTTACAAAAGTTTCCAATATGTTTATCTAAGGTAAAAAAAAACTTTAAAACTCAATAACATCCATTCATGAAGCAGTTTCGAGAGGTAGGATAGACCTCGCCCTTAGCAAGGTCGTCCCCCCCCCCCCCCCCGCGATTCAACTCGTGGGATGTTGCGTTGCATGGTGAGATGGTTTCTACTACCTTCCGTCGCGATTGGAAGGAGCGGATCTCCTTCTATCGGTTGCATTAAACTTCCGCCTAAAACATTATGCTGATCTGAAATTAGTGGTATGGTGTGACCTGCCACAAACAGTCTGGGACACACATGATGGTGGCGCACCTGTGTGTAATAAGATCTGATTTCTCTACCCCTATCACAATTGTACAGGGAGGGGTGAGCTGAGAACCGAGTGGGACCACAGATCCCGAAATCATGTGTATTCCGTCCGCTATTTAAAAACATGATGTCCAAGCTCCTCAAACATGCTAAAAATTACTTTTTAACGTTGCTGTACCTGAAAAAATATCAACCGTAATCGTAAAACAAAATCATAGAATCCTGCGTTGGACTTTACCATATAATTTCCACAAATATACTAACAGGGTCATCGCTTGAAGTCCTATTGAAAAACACGTTCTACGAAAATACTCTACGCGCCTAGAGGGAATGAGTTAGACGGACGTGTTATGTTCCTTCCCCGTCTCCGTACAAAAAAAAAAATCTTGAAACACAGAACGTTTATAGTTTCATGTGTTCCAACGAAACGAATTTCTGATCGGAGCAATACTTGTTTCCTTGGTGTGGTATCACCTCTACCGCAAGACACAAACGGCGTGCAGTGGCATCGTAGACCACTCGCCTGACAATTTATATTAGTGAAAAGTTTTAAGAAAAGTCCATTGCATGTTTCTAGAGTGGTTTCACGTGGATTCGTAAGTAGTTTTTCAGATATAACAGGTTGAAATAGCCGATTTTAGTCATTTTGAGGAGCTCCGAAATTAATTTTCTAATTGTCGTGATGCTTCGAAACTACCTTTTCGTCATCGTTTGAAGTGTATTTTCTTTTCGTACAGTGGCACGATGGCAAATGAGAAATAGTTTCGCAAAAAAAACACGTGTGTTGCAAGCTTGAATCTTCCTTCCCTAGCCCCAACCAACAATTACATGGTTCCTCATTGTGTCAGTCACTGTGATTTAATATGAACTGTTTTGTTTCATTACCATTGATAATTTGTGAATTTTTCAAGTTCTTAACGATTAAAGCTTCAAGTCGTAAACTATGTATCCACACAAATGTGGAGTTTCTTATACTGTTCTAATGCTAACATTTTATCCTTTTGGTAAATAATGTTCATACTGTGTGCCATTACGCTGAAATAAGCAATAATAAATAATTTGTAGGCTTTCACTACGACGTCTATAAACTTATTTAAAAAACTGAACACACAACTTCGTCTTGCCCGTAATTCAAACCCATTATTCCCTCATACTTTAATCTTACTTCTCACCCAACCACGATGAGGTTGGAAAATTTTCCATTCTGGCTAAGAAAGACTTTTTCCAGGTTAACGTCCTTTTAACCTTCGAAAAAAATTCGTCCTCGAGCAGAAAATTACAAAAGTAATTACAATGTATACAAAAAGATATAAAATTGTATGATAAGATAACTATATATTATCTGTAGATTAGCATGAACTAGACAAGGAACGAACACAAATAAGATTATGTAATCTATTTCTTAACTTAAGATATTTAAGGAAATCGCTGCTTTCAATAGTCAACGTGTTCGTACATAACATGCGGACTTAATCAAAAATGTCAATTAACTATATTATTGTGTTACAAAATAGACTACCTAACTTTAAGATGCTGTCTGCCCAGGTGCCAAAAGGTATCTGTCATACATAAGTAATTTAAATGTCATACATGTTTGTAATTTTTATCTTCTTACAAATAGCATTTCATAGTGTTTTCAGGTTGGATTAATAGTTGAAGACTTTTAAATGTGCACCTAGTATTTATTTAGTAATGGCGAATACGGCAAGGGGCATTTTTACCGACATATTTAAGCATAAAAGCCATGCTCTTAGGCATTTAAATCACTAAAGGGACACGCAGAAATAATTAATGTTTGTTGCAAAATCATCGAATTATACGGTTAGCACAGAAAACACCATGAATAAGAGCAGATAACGGGAAGACTGTACGTCATTTAAGTGCCTTGCTCGTAAACACGGTCATGTGTTCGATGGTTGTACACTGGAGCCGCTAGGCAAACTGTCTATATACTTGTACCAAATCTTTTTTCCTTATTTTAAACATAAATTATAACTAAATTGTATCTTATGAATTTTTTTTTATATCTTATAGTTTTTGTGTAATGGCTCGTGAAGGTAAAATTTTGTATGTTACGGTTTTATGTACTATACTAAAACGAACTAACATACCAAGCAAAAAAATGCACAATGAATAACGATATTGTAGACTACAAATTCTTCTCTATAAAACCACACAATTAAAATAATGTTTCATATTTTTTAAGAATTGTTAGATTTTCCAACCTTTTCATTCAAATTTCAGCATTTTTATTTAAATACAGATATTTAATATATTTTTTTATATAGCAGAGATTGTATCCTGTACCATCGTTATTCACTGTGAATTTTTTTTTTCAGTTCGGTATGTCGGTTTAGTGTCGTCCATTAAACCGTAGAATGCATAAGTTTGGAATTCATGAGCCATTACGCAAAACTATGGGAGACAAAAAAAAATTTCGTTACAGCAAAATTTAGTCGCAATTTCGTCTAATATAAGAAAACAATATTTGGCAGAAATATAAAATAAAAACATAACGATGAAAATTAGCGTCCTGTTAAGGGTTTTAAGTGCCAAAATTCTTCCTAAAATTTGTGAGATTTTAATCGTTTTGCGACTACAAATAAAAAAAAGTGTTGAAGCTACGAAACCAACTGGAAAACCATTTTTTACACTTTCTAAACATAACCATGAACCTTTTAACATTAAAAAAATGTACAATGCAAATCTGAATGAATTAATTAGTCACAATGGTATGCACTAGTTCATGTTTACTTCGAATTTTATCATAAATTTTAAATAAAACAACACAAGAAACCCGTAAGGAATTAACCTGAAAATGTCTTAGTAAGTACTGGTATCTTAACATTTATTGTAAGATGCAGAAGCGTAATTTTTATACTTGTATGGATATTGAAAGTTTTAATTCTTATAATTAACGTAATTATTTTTTTAATTATATTGCTCTTTTACTTTTTTTTTTTTACATTCCTCTCGCACTTGCACTATATAAAATCTCACCAACATATTTAACAAATTGAAGACAGAGAAAGTAGTGTTGGGCCATTTGGACGTCCTGAAACAAACAACTTAACATGCAAGATAATACTAAAATGATAAAATGAAATTATACTGCTGCAAACTTGTCCTGTGCGTTGTCATGTTGCAGGAGAAAATCTTGGAGAAGAAGGAGTGTGACGGGAAGCCGAGTTTCCCTCACCTGAGGATGGCCTTGACTTCCAGGAGCATACTGCTGTTTGTGAACCACTACGCCTGGCAGCCAGTCACAGATTTCTCCTTGGACAACCACCTGATACTCGGCAGTAACCTGTTCCGCGGCAGGCCTGTCTCCGAGCTCAACATACAGGTAATAATAACAATAATGAGATCTTTGAATGTTAGTTTCAATGGGACTCGATAATAAGAATGCATGGGTTTGTGAAAATACACAATTGCTTATGATATGTTGATAAAACCCGTAAAACATTAAATATGCAACCCACGAAGACAACAAGACAGTTCATCGCCTTCGTGGGTTGCATGTTTAATGATTTATAGGTTTTATCAACAAATCATATGCAGTGGTGTATGTTCACAAACCCATACATTCTTAGTAATAATAACAATGTGGGTGGGTCGGTCGTGATGTAGGGGTTGGCCGTGTCGACGCTGGTGGAAATGTCCTGAGAGGATGCAGTCTAAAGAAAAAGGGGAAGTGTTTGCTCGTGCACTCAAAACCACTGTCCTGTTCGAGGGAAAAAAAAAAAACATTCGCCATGCATCGTTATCAAAAAATTATTTATAAATTTGTCACACCGATGAAAAAAAAATGCTACGAAAGTAGGGTGGTAAACCGTTCCCCATACATCAATGGTAGCGTTCCTCGACATATTTTTAGAAACATTAGCTCTCTACAAGCTGAAGTATAGGTTGTGCATTCCATACTAGGTTAAAACTTTCTATTACTGTTTAGGAAGTTTTTTTTACCTTGTATAGACTTGTGTGGAGGACTTTCAAAACTAATGTTTTCTGGATGTATGACATGGACCTTGGATTAGCGTAATAGCAAACGCACCCGAGCTGAATGAGTGAGAGATTTAGCGCTGGTGGTAGGAGACATAAGGTGAGCATGGAGCAGCGCTCGAATGAAGGGACGGGGAAATCGGGAGATCCCCGAGAAAACTCGCCGACCAGCGGCATCATCCGGCACGATACCCACATGCGAAAATCCGGGAACTGACCCCGCCGGGAACCGAACCCGCGGATCGCATGGTGGGAGGCGAATGGTCTGACCATTCGGCCACCGCGGATCCTGCGCCATAGATGAAGTTACTGCGGGGAGCATGTGCGTCAACATGTTACTGATGTAACGTCTATGTAGGAACGAAAAACTAATAATGCAGTCGAAGTACATATATCTGGCGCGCGGACTGTAGCACATAACTAGGGGACTTTTGGAGATTGTACTGGGCCATGACTGCGAAGAAATGCCAAAGTGCGAGATAAAATTAAGTACCCCGAGAAAACCCGCCAGTAGCTTTTCTCGCCTGTCTTTGTGTGGCCCCGTCGGGATTTGAAACCGACCCCCCAATGTTGTGATACCCGAATAATATCCGCGTGGCTACCGCGACTCTTACCAACCTATATACAGATGTTTCCTGCCGTACATTATGTATGTATGTATGTATGTATGTGTGCGTGTGCGTGTGTTTGTGTGTGTCTATATAACAGTAATATTCAAATTGTTGGCATATAATATTCAGTTCATTGTTTTCAACATCCACTAATCAAACATTTTAAATGGTTAAAACTTCCAGGATATCACAAAAAACATGAATTCAAATCGTTGAAATCTGTCCCATACAAACCAATGTCAGGCGTAACTAATTGAAGTTGCATTATAGACGACTCCAATTAGTTTCTTGGTTCGTACATCCTGATTTTGCTTTACCTTGGTTTTTCAAAATCACTCAGTAGGCCATAGTGTTAATTACATGCTCGCTAGTCTGTCTCTAACAACAGCACAGCTGCAGATGTTTTAAATCCTACTGTAGGTGGCCCGTTGTAAAGTGAGCACTCTTGAAGATCATCTTGTCTAGAATAGTAGTCAAACATATTATTTACTGTGTTCTCATTCGTATAGTTTTGAGTACGACACAATCTATACACTTCGATTGTTGCTAAGGTTGCTTAGTTGATATTAAAATGTGGCAAAATAACTGTAAACTATCTGAAAGGAGAAATATAACTAGGGTTTCGAAAGTACTCACTTTATCCCAAACCACCTATATAATCGGAGTAATGAATTTCATCTTTCATTCAGGACGGTCACTTTGCCCCATACAAAGCTCCAACACAAGAAAAAACCGGGTTCAGATATATTTCAAGTTACTTGCAGAGTGGAATAAATCGGCGCTAACATCGCCGAAAAAAATGTTATATATATATATATAATACAATAGGATACGAGTTTTACAGTTTTCGCCGTAATTTCTACGCTGCAAGAAAAACTAAATAAATTTATTGAGCAAAATGTTAAATAGTTGTATAAGCGTAACAAACTTATTTATAAATAAAGTAATATTTAACGAAACAAATTAATTTTGACACAAGCGGGATTATGCATGGTAAAATACCCTAGTTTCTTCCGCGGAGCTACTGGCAGATCAAGCAATTCTGGATACTTGTTCATCTTTTCTTCCAATCTGCTAAAATAAATAGCGTATAAAAAGAGGGTACACGAGGGCAGGCATCATACCTTTACTTGGTACCCGTAGGTGTCTGCCAAACCCTGTACCTGAAAGAAGATACGAAATGAAGCTCTCCGACGAATATGTGACGGATTGCGAAGGGCAGGGAAATTGGAATACCCCGGCAACGGGCACCAAGTTTCTCACATGCGAAAATCGGAGTCGTCCAACCCCACCGGGAATTGAGCCCAGATCGCCTTGGTGGGAGGCGAGTTCTGTAGCCACTGCACACTACAAACCGGAAAGATGATGTAACTCGACACGGAGGCCAGAAGATTGTGACGATGGTTCAGTGCAAATGCCCTCACTTATTAGTACCGAAAGTAGCGGATTTCGTGAGAGAAATACGACAAATTTTCGACAAACTTATTTTCGACAAACTCTCATTTCCTATTCTCGCCCAGAATGGTCGTAATGTACCCGGTGGAGGGATATGTTGTCGACTGTGAAGGCAGATGGACACTTGGCACGGTGGCCCAGTAGGGGAATATATAGAGCTGTGCGCCGCGCCGAAGCTGGGGGCTCTAGCTGGAATAGGGAAGGGAATCACTGGTGTTTTGAAGTTTTTTTTTTTTTTTTTAAGTTAAGTATTTCATAACGCGCTTTGCAGTTTGCTTAACCGTATTATTGTACTTGTCTCCGTGCAGCACAGAAAACAGGTGTGACTTCTTTAAGTACAATACTGTTAGGGCAACATAATTTTGGTATTTAATATTTCGTTACCTTCGGTATAATTTATTTTCTGGAGAGAATTACCGCACGTTGGTGCGAGAATTGTAAAGAGAAGATGAATAATGATGAACGAAGGCGAGTTGCGGAGCAGGCCTAGAGGGATATCTCTAATAGGTCCATTCCTGTGACTCGTCTGGACTCGTCTAAGACCCAATACCAGTTGTAATCTAATAAATAACATACGCCAGAGAGAATGTAAGTACAAATACAGCACATTTGATCAAGGAACAAATAGTTCCACATTCGTAATAGAAACCGTCAATGCAACGGAGGAAACTTTTTGCACGTGGCGTCGTTATATACTTCAATTCTGCACTCTCCGTGTCACCAACAGTGACCGAACACACACTTGACCCGATCCCTTCTGTTTCCTCGCTAAAACAGTTCGTTTATTGATTTAGTGTTGTGGTAGTGATAAGACTACATATGTATAACGCGATGAAATGACATAGAATGACATTATCTCCCGCGCAGGAGTACGTGAGCGAGGTGGTGGCGAAGTACCTGCCGCCGGAGCTACCGCCATGGCAGGTGGTTGTGATCCCGTGCGCAGGCCAGGAGGAGCGCTACTACGTGGTGGTGCGGCTGCACCACCTGCTGATCTCCGAGGGAGGCCTCGGCCTTGCCGATATGCTGCAGATGGAACTGCACGGCCCCACGCCGCTGCAGGAGGACGACGAGAACCCCATCGACGTGCAGACTTGCAGCCCCTTCGCAGACCTCGTCCCGCCGCTCGTTGCCACCAGCACCCTCGTCCACGCCGCCAACCACAAGGTCGCCGAGGTCTGGAGTAACTTCGTGTTGGACCACGACCCCGCCGAGAAGGTCGACGTGCTGAAGAAGCGTCCCGGCGTGCAGGCCTTCGCGGCCGCCCTCCTCGTGTCCAGCGTCGCCGTTGTGAGGAGGCTGCTCCGCGGGGAAGCGCACATCTTCTCGGCAGTTGTCGACGAGTTCGGCAGCCGGAGCTGTACGCCGCTGTACGCGTGTCGCGCCGTCGTCAACTCGTTGCGGCCGGCGAACGTGGCGTGGTGTTGGCTACGACTCTGCGCACTTGTCGCCGTTGGCGTACCCCGGCTGGTGGTCGGCGCTCTGCGGTCGCCGTGGCAGCAACGCTGGTCCCTCGTCTTGGCCGCCGCCTCGGAGGTGTGGAGCCTCTGGAGGCTGGTGTATACGGCACCCCGGGTCCTGCTCGAGGACCTGTTCTTCTCACAGAAAGGCCCGCGTCACCAGCTGCAGACGGTGTCGCTGTGCGGCAGAAAGGTGGTCGCCTGGTCGGCGCCCGTACCGCTCGACCTCGTCCGCAGGTTGGCCGCCGTCATGGACGCTACACCCAGCGAGGTCAGTTCGCTTCCGTGCCAACCCTCACAGCTCGTAACTCTCTACTGCAAGGCCTTTGTACCTCACTTATTCCTCTCAAATACACAATAATTATTATTTTGCAGATTTATCACGCTTTGCAGGTAGAGTGGATTTGGTAATGTGTGATTGCACTCGTAACAGAACGTATCTAAGAATGGCAGCTTAAAAAACTGCACTAAGCCGATTTAACAGCTGAGAGAAGTAATTTATCTCGGAGAAATCTTCAAGCAAGCATTCTCGCGTGTTCTGTTTTGTCGTAAAACTAATCAATGTGCTTGTGCATATGTTGCACTGCAACTGTAAGAAATTTTACAAACATTCTTTTCGTTTTAAGCTATGTGTAGGTTCAACAGCCACACAGAATATAATTTAACATCTGTATTACTGTCCTTTTTCGGTACATGGCTCCGAGGTACACATTGCCCTTAAAGGCGTTCAAGTGACACAAATGCATAATTATTTTATGCTTGTACATAGTGTTAGCTTTGTAGACATTACTTTTTATTACAATTTCCACTTGCGAAATAGTCAGCCTTCCCATAGCGACATGTTAAAGTAAAGATTGGCGTGTTACGGGAACAAACAATTAACAAAAACCAAGTAACTTACTCGAATGAAATAATTAACATAATTAACATGGGCTATATGCTAAAAGATTTTAAAACTTACAACTGAACTCCTTTGTATTAAAAAAAATCTTTAATTATGATTGCAATTATTCATTTGCTGCAATTTTTAGAAAAATACAAAGTGATTTTAGAAATCGTTTAACAAAAGACCCATAATATCTCATTTAAGTGTTAATTATTTCATTCGAGCAGTCAATTGGTTTCAGTGACATACAAATTTTGACTTAAGACATATACCGCTATGGGAAGACTACGAGATATTAAAAAAAATTTACAACTAGAAATTGTATTCGCAAGTTATTTCTACCAAACTAACACAATATCGTACAAACATAAAAACATGCATTCTTGCCACTTGAATGGTCTTTAAAGCAACACTACGTCGCTCGGCTATTGTACAGTGATGTGCTCTGTGTCTAGGTGGTGATCGCGGCGACGGCAGGGGCACTGCGGGACTACTTCCGACACCTGGGGCTGACCACCCCGGACAGCGTGCAGTGCTCAGCTCGGCTGGTGCGAGGGACAGCGGCCGGCGGCCTGGTGTGCCTGGCACTGCCGACACGCGGGGGCGGCGACACAGTGTCAGGACTGAGGACGACGTGCGCCGCGGTGCGGGAAGCACGAGAGCGAGGGGCGGCTCTGCACCTGCTGTCCTCGTGGCTGCCCGAGGGAGGCCTGCTGACCCGCCTGCTGCCCGCCGTCACCGCCCGCCTCCTGCTGAACCACGTGACCCGCCGCTATGCCGTCACCCTCGCCGAGGTCGCACCTCAGCCGCGACGTCGTGCCGCATGGGGCCATCCCGTCGAGCAGCTCATATTCTGGCGCCCGCCCCAGAGCAACATATGTGAGTATACTCTAATTCACACTAAACACAGCGTCCACGTACTTGATACTCAACAGCTTTAGCTGCTCCTACTTCAATATTCTCCTCCAGGAACATCTGTGTTACAATGACACGTTGACATCCAATTTAATACGGCGCTCCCACAAGTTTGTATTATTAGGGTCATCTGACATTCACGGACGAAAAATTTTACTAAATAGTTGTACTTGAGACACGTATGTCATGTCCATTCTAGTCGTTGGACAAATAAGAGTTTGGTACGAAACATGTTTTTTCATATTATCAAACATATTTCCAATCGTTTATCTAAGAAAAGGCACACTTCAAACGATGTCTCGTATTATCGGTTTAAAAAATGCCGTCCGCTTATTAAAGACGTCACTGCCAGCTCCTCAAAAGTGGCAATATATTGCCTTCTGACATTGCTGTAGCTGAAAAAATACCAGCCGTAACCGTAAAACAAAATGATAAGAGACCTGCGTTGGACTAACACATACTTTCCACGTGCTAGTTTAGTATTCTGCGCTTAGAGGCGAAGCGGTGTTTGAGCCAGTTTTGGAGTACACTTGTCGCCTTCCTGTTTTCGTGTCTCAAACGGCGGAAAAAAAACTGTGGTCCAAAAAACTCTTACACGATAAAAATCTCTTCGCACAAAATAACGAGTTTCTGAGCGAGGTGAAGTATTGTTAAAATACTGGACACGCATTCGGGAGGACCCGGATTTGATTTCTTTTCGGTCGTACCGATTTCTGTTTTCGATGATTTTCCGAAATCACTCATTAGTAGGGCCCGGTAATTTTCGCGAAAATATTTTTGCACCACTTTGTTTCGGTGCCTTACGTGCGCACCTGCATCTCGGCTTTGTGGTCAGTGATTGGATGCCGTAGCACCCAGCGTCATGAAGTTAAATTCGCAAATCACAGACGTGATGTGTGGCAGTTATCCGTGTACCGATTGGCACAGTCAAATGAATAACGGCTCTGCACTAAAATACTCTGTCAATAGCCATGAAGTTGAGCTGCAGGTGTGCACGTAAGGCGCTGAAACAAGTGGGGCAAAAATCTTTTCGCGAAAACTACCGGGCCCTACTCATTAGTCATGCGAATGCTGTTACTTAACACTGATATACTAGTTTCGTCTCCAAAGACCTCGCTGTCGACTAGATACAGTCCTCGTCATCTACATATCTGTAATCCACTGCAGAGCATTTCGCTTCTGCCCTATTTTCCTGCATCACATTTAGCATGGTAAATGGAGATTTCCAGTCCAACGGGGTGATATACTAACATTTAGTGCTTTTTGTACAGCCAGTGACATTAATAATGCCTCTCAAAGCCACAAACAGCTTGCAAAACACACACATGACTTAATGCCACAGGACACTAGTTTGATCCTTATAAACCTGCCCAGCTGGTCATATTTAAGATAAGGCGCACACACCTCGCATATATTTGCTGTCTTCATGTGAAACTGGGAAAAGTTTGTGTTATATATGGTACATAAAGTCTGGCTTTCCGTCACACACACTTTGAAGAAGCTAAATGTGCTTCTGTCCACTGTGTGTAATGACACTAAATGTAAACAACATGGAATCAACAGAGTGTTTTCAACGAAAGAGAAAAAAATAGTAAAATATTCCTGTCAGGGAAGCAGTAGAAGCTACAAAGGCCAGCTGATATAAAGATCCTCCAAGTGTTCACGGCATGTTAGAAGAAAGTAGCAGATGTCCAAGGGTCTTGAGCAATGCCAAAGAGAGGTTATGGAATAGGTCAGCTACATCCGATAATACACTAAGTATGTATATTCCGATCCCTCTCTCATTGGGGCGAGTAACTAAATAAAAGTGACATCCGCGCATTAACTGAGTCTTGCAGACAGGATCCACGCGAACGAGATGAAAGAAGTCTTGAAATTTAGTGTAGCCACTGATGTTTGGTGAAAATAATTCCGCAACTACTTGTTTCAATGCCTTAAATATAGGGAGCCCTGTTTTTCACGAAAAGAATTTTGCTCCAGTTTGTGTTAGTGCCTGACGTGCACATCTGCAATTATGCTTCATGGTTATTGGCAGCGTGTCTATGTGAAGAGCCGTATTTCATTTGGCTGAGCGAATTACAATAACGTCCCTGCAATACCACACGTCTGTGATTTGCCGATAGAATTCCAATGCTCGTGAGAGTTAAAATATCCAATCACTGACCATGAAGCAGAACTGTAGATGTGCACGTAAGGCACCGAAAGAAAGTGGAGCAAAATTCTTTTCACGAAAAACAGGGGTTCCTACTTATGTGCACATTGCAGTTATTCTTCATGGTCAGTGATTGGATGTTTAACTCTCACTTTTATTGGAGTTCTACGCGTAAATCATATACATGGGGTGTCGCAGTAATATTGATATTATTGCCACAGTCAAATGAGTGACGCCTCTGCACATTGACACACACTCAGTAACCATGAAGTAGAACTACATATGTGCACATAAGGCTATGAAACAAGTTAGTGAAAAATTATTTTCACCAAAAATTAGTGGCTCCAACTATCCCGAAGGATGCGGTGTGACGAGAAGACGGTGAAGAAGCGAGGCAACTGAATGGAAGAAGGGGCAAAAATCTTGACAAAATTCACAAGCTACCACTTTTCTTCAAGTTCCTGATTCTCTCAGCAACTCGTTCCTCCTTGTATGACCTGGCCTGTATAGATCGCCTTGCACTTAACCGAGCGTAAAAAATTAATTCAAAAACCACTTGACGTACTTACACTGCGTCTGATATTCTAAAAGAACATTTACAATCATAACACGACCGCGGACAGGTTTCCATTTTCCATTTACGTTTCTTAATCGTACTCTGGAAAATTTAAAATGTCTCGAATGGGCGTTTTTAGAGTCACTTTCAGTTGCAGTACTTTGCTGTATTTATATTTATTTTTGGTCTATGTAAATTACGTCTTGTCGTTTTGTTTCATATTTATGCGAGTCACCAGTCGAGCACCTTGCAAATAGAAGCGACTACGTCAGCAGTGAATAGGCAAGTGTCAGCTTTAGTGCTCAATGTCTCGATCACTCACCGCACACTCCAACCCTACTATACTCCGGGTTACGTAACTTCGGTAAATTACTTTAGTTCTTAGGAAAGCTATTGGTTACGCGAAGAAGTGGGGGACGAAATTTTGTTTTGTATTTGAATAAACCTTACACGCCAATTTCCCGTATGTATAGTAAACTTATCTATAGTGGAAGGCTGCGGTCTTCGATACGGCAACCTTGCAAACAAAGGTCACATAAAAGGGCCCCTGGCTCTACAGCAAATATGGCTTTCCCTTATTAATCTGTATGAAAGACAAATAGACTAATCAGGAATTGTATTGCAGTCGGAGAGTGTGGATATTGGCTGTATATCAATTTGACGTCGATCGTTGACATCTATGACATGTCGACAAATTATGTACCCGTTATCGACGATTCTCACTTTAGTCTCGATAATGTCGATCGACCCTCAACATGTCGACATCAACCTTCGAGAAGGCGACCACGACATAGGCGTATTCAACAATTTTTCAAAATAATATCGACTGATCGACGTACATTAGACGTCAATGTCGAACTTCAACAGTTACACAACCGTAAGTGTTAAGTGTTAATCACTTGACATTGTTTGCAAGACTCAAGCCGTAGGCCGCCACGGCAAGTAAGAGCTCGCCAAGTAGCCTACGACATTGTGTTTGCAGGCATGTCGCTGACGCTGATGCAGTACGGCAACGCGGTCCGGTTGGGCGTGATGACGGATGCCCTACTGTCGCCACAACACGCCGTCATAGCCAGCGGCTTCCAGCAACAGTTGTCCGAGCTGGCGAGCGCCGCGGGCGTGCCGAGGGACCGCGCCCCCAGCTGCTAGCTCGGCGCCTTCCATGGCTTAGCCCCACGACTGCTTCGCCGCCCAGAAGACACCTCCGGAACATCTTCGTCTGATGCTGTATTCACGTAGTTCCGACGAGCACGACACGATACGAGGCACTTAATAGTCTAATACAAACATACTTCTGGAGTTTGCACTCGAAAACTATAGTACGAGTGGCGGTGTTGGAATCAGGCAAGGACCTCAGATTTGGTGAAAAGATTTTTCCACCGACTTGTTTAGTTGCTTTACGTGGACACGTGGAGGTCTGCTTCATGGTTATAACTCTAACGAATTTTAGAGGTTCTGTCCACAAATCACAGACGTAGAAATATTATTCTGATTGGCACAGTCAAGTGTGAGATACCTGTACACGAAAACACGCTGAAAGAACTGCACACACACACACACGCACACATACATACATACATACACACACACACACACACACACACACACACACACACACACACACACACACACACTTAGTAGTTGAAAGAAGCAGATGCAAAAATCTTTACACTACAGTCCAGGTTCCTGGTTGTTGGGATTATGATGGAATAAGCTGACTCTTTGCTAGTTTTTAAAGTAGTATGTACGTCTCTACTGACGTTCTAAATTCGTTACTTGTCCCTTCACTCTTCACTGGAGCAGTGAGAAACTGAACATTTGTTGTTATAGCTTGAAAACGGTTGCAACTTGTCAAATAATCGTCAAATTATACAAACGCAACACGATACAATATTTTAAAGAGGTTTTTTATTTTTGTGCGATTTCTCCCTTTTTGTAATTATAAACTATTTATGTTAATATTGTCTCATGCTGTGCAGAGTATGCAACCTTGTAAAACTATAAGTCCTTCTCTTTACCTTACTGTGCTACGTTTGCCTGTAAGTATGGAAAACTATTTTCTTTATATAAATACTTCGTGGAATAAAATCAGAAAAATTATATTTGTACAGTAGAGTTACATTTACGCTTTCTGTTAACACAAATAATTGAATAACTTAATGCGAAATATTTTTTAAAATAAAACAGTAAATTATTATTTCTCTGCTGTTCACCCCGACGCTTAAATATGTTCTAAGAGCGAATTTTAGAAGGTTCCAAAGAAAAAAAATTATTATATGGTTCGTGTTATCTTTCGTCCTGTAAAGGCAAGCTTGTCACATCGTAAATATTGGTGTGTAGTTTCCGGTTTTCTCGTGTTGTGTCATGCTTGCTGTGGTTTGTAATTCCAGCATTACTGATGTGAACCTCCGTTACGGAGGTTATGTTTTGACAGTACAAAAATCATACGATATTTTTTGCTTCAAAAATTTTGTCTACATATTAAACAACTTTCAACAAATCTATGTGATATTTTACGATATCTGCTTCCTTTTACAAATTAAAATCAATTATATAAAAGAGCATAAATACGGCCCCGCGGCCTTAATAATTCGTGACTGGAATAGAAGACTGGTAAGACCTTCATGGTCCATCTCAAACAATAAGGGCTTACTCCCCAGGCGTTTATAACATAAACCCTTCGTTTGCGTCTCGCACTGAAACAGCGGATCCGATAATGTTACAATTAAAAGGACTATCTCACTAATTAGGACGTCCTGCTTCATTCTACGGTATCCACAATAGCTTCACGCTGTAAATGTTTCATGAAATAGAAGTGTGCCAACGCATATTATTTACATCCAAGATCTTGGTTCAACTAATCCATACACCTTTTTTGCCCCCCCCCCCCCTCCATCTATGCGGGTTTCTAAAGCTCTGATTATCTGAGGAGGACCATCGGTGTCTTGTATCAATCTTCCCTTTTGCGGTCACGACTCACGTTCCCTACTCTGTATACGTGTTTACAAAACAACTGCAGAGGTGCAAATACGTAAAACGACTGAAAGTAGTTATTTGGCAGAAATATAAAAGCGTTAATTTTACAGTGGTTATCTCAAGTAATAATAAAGTTATTTAGAAGGTTCAATCTAAGCGCTGCATAGTACATCTTTATTTCCCAAACTTCGTGGCATAGTAAACACTTAGGGCCGTATCTATAGACCTCCTTCGAATGACAACCAACTGCTATCCCCATAGAGAAAGCATTGGTGAGCAGTTGGTTGTAATTCGAAAGAGGTCTATAGTTTTGGCCCTCAATACTAAACTACCATATACGTCGTAATTTAGGTATATCAACAAAAATGTGCCGTTGGAACATGACACAACATTCCCGGCTAGAAAAATTTAAAACTCGGCTGCTAGAAGTTGGCTAGTGTGGAACACCGTGTATTTACTACACGGCAGTTGGGGGGGGGGGGGTATGTATTCTAAGGATGTTGCCAGTAAAGGTTAGTCCACAATTAAAAACCATAAGCACAGAACATGTAACATAGCAGTACAAACTGTGTACGACCATACGCCTTGTGCAAAATTAGTTCACATTTGGATTCTTACTGTGATGTTTAGCAAATGGCATTTTTTCGATGAATTTGAAATATTCCTTGCTGTGTAAAAACAACCGAAGACACTTGAAACACATTCAAAGTGGGATCGTATTTGGAGATAAAAGGAAATAACAGAAACAAAGTTCCTATAAACTACACCACGTAAAACATAATTTACAATATAGATACATAGATTTAACATTAACATTTCAGATTCTGACTTTGTTTTGTTCTTGTGTAATTTTTGGAGGATAGACCAACATGGCGGACATTCACAAAATCCTTTGCTGTGATTGGTTGTTGTCCTATGCGTACGCACAAGAAATTTTTATATTATCATTTATTATGTCAGTATCTCTACTCCCACGACCACATTTTTTTTGGTGTTGTGAATTGGTAGGTAAGAATACATAGAGGTCAGTTCTTGTGCGAACGACCTATGTTCTATGCTTACTGTTATGTGAACACACCTTAAAGTGAACACAGTATACCTCCCTAGAGCGCACATAGAAATGAACTGATGATAATTTTACGATAAAATCTTACAAGCTGCAGCGTTCTTAGCTAATGACATTCTAGGGGAATTAGCTATTCATGTTTTAAAATATCCAAACCGTCCATTACAACCTACCTTGACAAAATAAGAGCCACAATTGGCGTAGTGGCTAGAGCACTCGCCTCCCACCAAAGCGATCCGGGTTCGATTCCCGGCGGGGTCGATCCCCGGATTTTCGCACGTGGGAATCATGCCGGACGATGCCGCTGATCGGGCGGTTTTCTCGGGGGAACTACCATTCCCCCATCATTTATATGAGTAGTGGGGCAGCGCTGGAATTAAAGTCACTCCTCACCTGCGTTAAAGACCTAGATGTTTAGTGCTGACCAAAATATCTTCACTCGCGCTTAAGAAAATACATATCCTTAACGCTGGGTCTAAGTAAAGTACAGCATCTGTATACTTTTATTTGTGTAAAACATAAGCAAGTTTTGTGTATAATTAGTGAAAATATGGTTGCTGCTATACAGTACGAGTCGTGACTGAGTTCATAAGTTTGCGTGGTGATAGCTTATTAATTCATATTTATCATTACTTAAGTTCGAGGTCACTGTGTTTTTTAATGAAACATAAAGAAACAATGATTGTAGGGGCCCACATCAAATACTCGCCTAAAGAAACCACTACTGTTATCATAGCAAACGATAAAGAAAACTAATAAAAATATTCATAAATAATAATAATAATAATAATAATAATAATAATAATAATAATAATAATAATAATAATAATAATAATGCTTTTGATGTTCCCGTCCAGCGATGTCTCATTCAATCTCACGCCGAAAGTGCCAGAAGGACCCAAAGCGCACGCTCGCCCGGCGACACGGCCACATCAATCACCACACCCCTCACCAGCCGACAACCTAGCTTAAGGCAGTCGGCCTGCGCTTACTACAGGGACACTGACCACAAAGGAATCTACAAGTGCTGCAGTAACAACAACCTCTGCAGGCTCCCAGGAACAGCGAACTATAAATAAATAAATTAATTAATTTAAAAATCTCAAATTGAGGGATTGTAACAGAATACTCTAGACCTCTACGGTCCTAACTGTAAAGAAGTTACTTCCCGAAAACCGATACTTTCTAAAAATTATAAACTAAGATAACTTGAGCACCTATTTTGAGTATGGATGAGAAGAAAAACCAAAACAATAAATCACTGAATATTAGCGTCGTGATAATATACTGTTTATCTTTCATTGCGAAATCCTCTTTTTTATTTGGTGTTTTCCAGATCATGCTTTGAATTGACTTTTGATAGACAACCACTAAAGTAGTTTAACAACGTGCCTTGGCCCTGCATTATTCTACTGGACACGCACAAAGTATGTGGGATTAAGAAAGAACATTTTTTTTTACATTTCAGTTGAACTTATGTACAGTAAATTTGTAAAATATTTGAATTATGAAACAAAATGTAATTTAATGGAATGTTCTGGTACTTCTCTAACATATGGTTTTAATGAAGTTGACAAATATTTGTGTTATTATTTCGACAAAAAGTGTCAAATGATTGCAACGATTTACATTAAAGGTAAGTCATCGCTTCATAAGAAGCACGTAGTACTAATTATAAATGTCCAATAAAGACGTTCAAATTGGAATCTGTTAATACCTAGCAGGAACAGGCTACAGGAACTGGAAAATTTCCGCAGGGTAAACTAGAAGCCAAGCGCATCTTTCTGAAAACACAAAATACGGGCCGTTAGCAATCGGCAAAAAGAAAAATGAGAATCCACCAAAATAAATCAAATTGCAACAAAATGTAATCATTTATCTGTCCCAAACATGCTCTAAAGACCTTAATTTCGTGAAATCTTCATCACATTCCTTGGTGTATAATTTATATCAATGGTTGAATATCACAAATGTGGGGGATTCAAATTTGGAGATATAGTGGGTTATTTTATTTTATGAATTTAATGAGGTTTTGTGGGTTTTTCATGGAAATTCTTGAACATTGGTTAATGCGTTCGTTTCCACGTGGACCTCGGTTACTGACAGGAGCAGCAGTGGAAGAACAAACATCCAAAGTTCCAAAGTTTTAAAATGGTTAGTACAGTGGAGTCTACCCTGCACGTTACTGAACAGGCGAAATTTTCCTCAGTTATCAGTAGAGACCCGAAAATTTCTTGAATTCCTGTAAGAAGTAGTATTTCAAACTCTTGTACATCTGAGTTACAGTAACTGCGAGTTTCTTTGCGCTCGTGCGGCAACTTGATATATTAGACTTTATAAAAAAAATATTTGGCAGGCCTGTTTAAAGAAATTGACATGCGATAAATTGTAAGTAACAAAAGTGCACTAACAACTATTGTAATACTGACTCACAAACAGCACCCCTGGAAAAAAATTTGGGAAAGTGTACCAAATCAACCCTTCTTACTATTATTAAATACGTATTTGAGGAACCTTAACCATTAGCAGACTCTTGCATGAAACTCTCACCGACTCTCGCATTTCCTTATCATATACTTATACTGGGGTACAGCAGCTATTGAAGAAGTATGTGAGAACATATTGTTCACAATACTGTTGTAGACAGCCAGCACGCATGTCCCGGTCTCAAGCTGCCAGCTATCCAGGTCACCCACATCACTCTAAATACTGCTGTAGCTTCACACAGTCGACGACCCTAGATACGTCAACAAACACAGTTCCAGAGGATGGGCGTGATACGAGCAAGTACAATGTGCAGATGATCATTTGCAAGGTCTGCGCTGTCCCCCTTCCCCTTCCATCCCAGCAACCGGCCGTACAGTCAGCTGCATTAGTTGAAAGGTGGCCTATATGGTAGACGCTGCATGCATCCTCCCGGATAAATGCCGTATTTATGTACGGTACAAACACTAGAACAGGAGTTACAAATATTTAATTTATTTGCCTACACACTACAAGCTACTGTCTGCGCGCTAGCTCTGAATCCCTGGCGAGTGTGCGTTTTTCGCCCGTAAATATATAAATAACACAACGAGGCCCAATAACAGGCAACGCACATGCTAGCCGTAGTAACGTCGTAAGTTAGGACGTGTTTGATACTGTGTTACTGTAGCGTACATGAAGTTTACGAAAAAAAAAAAAAATGCATACACGCCAGGGACTCGGAGTTGGCGCGCGGACAGTACTTTTGACATTAATCCGCTTTTGACCTGCTGCATTTTTATGAACTGCTGTTGTTCGTTGTCTGTATATCCTCTGGCATACATTACACTACTGCTTCTAAACTTAATCGTTCGTAGAAGATGTTTTAAGTAAACTAGTCTGTTCACAACTATCCAGCTCTATTGTGCTGAAACCCGTTGGTTGCAGCTTAGATAAACAACATGCACGTTTTTGTTGTAATAAATAAGCATGGCCTAACGACGATATGACGTAACGTTAAAATTTAACATTTGTGCCTGTGGCGTCAAACTATCAACTTTTTAGAAAGCGAATGAACAACTACGCAAAAATGTATTCATTTGTGCTATTATTTTATTACCTTGCTCTTCCATATAACACTTTCGAGTAGTGTTTAAATAATAAAAACCATTTACAATATAAAGTGCTAGCAAAAATGTTTACATAATGATGATGTGAGACGGTTTTATAGCCCTAAAACGAGGTCTTGGGAGCCAATGATGGTGAAGTGAAATGAAGGGACAACACTAAATCCACGCCCGAGCCGGGATTCGAACCCAGGATCTCTCGCACCGTATATAGACTCTTAACAGACTACGCTACAGAGGCCGGCACGTTTTAACATAATAATACAACCTAACTGACGAAATAACCAACGGTGTTGTGTATACAATTTAATATCGTTAATTTATCTAGTTTCATAAAAATGTTCAATAAAAACCAATAGTGTATGTAGCATTTTCACTTGAGAGTGTTATAAGATCTGGCTGAGATCAACTGGAATGATTGTTAGTGACGAGGACAAGGCTCAAGGTTGTAGACTTTACACAATCGCGTCAATTGGGAGGCGACTCATCGCTTCTACTTGAAAATACGCACTCGCTTTTCCTTCGAATCGAGTATGCCGGATCGTGAGATAGGAGGTTGGTTGAGTCTCTAACGGCTTCAACGTTGCTGGTTGATATCCTATGTGATCTTTACACCCCCAATTCAACCAACTGAGTTGGCGAAGTGGTGAAAAAAAAATACATTCAAATTCTGAAGGACACAGGTTCGATTAATATTGTTGGCTAGTCTTTATTTTGGTTTTACCACGGTTTTCCAACATCACATCAGGTCTGAAGAGAATGCTAGGGTCGTTCCTAACTGTAGTCCATGGCTTATTCATTCGCATTCTCCTGTCTGTCTAAGCCAATGTTTCCGTCACTAAGCCCTGGTCTCCTATTTATGCTATTTTTGGACTATTAAATTTTAATTCCTAAAAGTGAACAGGTATAGCAAAAATATGTGTCGAAATATATTTTGTTACTACGCAACCCTTTTTTTAACATGCATAATTTTGGCTAATTATTTACAGAAATATTTTCACTTCGGTAACTAGTCAAAATTATATAGATTTTTCGCTTTAGACTTATTAGCACAGATAGTAAATACCATTTTAACATATGTGAGAAAGTATGTTTTTAGGCTTTAAAAATATTTGCTAAAACAGCGTACATCACAACCTTCTACTCCGTGTGAATAGCAGGGCAGTTTTAATCAGCGCTTTCGCAGTCGAATCGTTACTATCCTCAAGACATGAACAGATCCCGAAAATGTAATTGGGATTTAGCTTTAGAAAAATGGGTTTGATTAACACAAAATCTCGTCTGGCGAACATTATTACGTTGAATCATGACACCGAACTGCGGTAGCATGCAGCCTAGTTTGATAATAAATGAAACTGTCACTTCAGGGAAAGCCAGTTAATTTTCCATGCGTTCAGTAGGCTACTCATAGCATTATATATAGGCCTATGTTTGGTATTTGGATCCAGATGCCTAGTTTTATTTGTCTTCAACAAATTGTTATGTTTCAGTTTGTAATATGACTATGAAAAATCCATGCAATTTCTAAACAGTCGTTACAAATACTAATGTTCAAAAAATTAGCTCAAAATGTTGGACTTCAGGATACATTTTAACACAGCGGAAAAAAAACGAGAGTTTGTTAAATGTCCCTACGCTCACAATTTAAGAAATAACACGCCATAAATATTACCTTCATGTATACAAACACGTGTAGGCCTAACAATGCTTCTGAAGATAATTTCCTCATTTGTAAATTTTTAACATGCATAGTTTTTGCATAACGGGGCATTTCAAAGTCAAATTTGCCTTGTTACGGCAGCATACACACAACGAGAACGGACTAACTGAAGTAAGAAAAAAAAACTCTGAAAGAACATGTCTCGGGCTACATGCCAAAAGTATTATAAAAATCTTAAACTGTACATTTTTTTAACAATTACTAAAAATTATTTATAATCGTCACTTGGAGAGAGAGTTCCCTGAAGTTTGTTTGTGCTTCAGAATATTTTTGTGTTACCTGTATGACTGTTTCAGCAGAAGGTGAATGCTCATACATTTCATGGAACATAGACAGGAAAAAATTTTTAAGGTCGATAATTCTGGAAGCCAGAACTAATGGTTTTGGAAAGCTTTCAAGTGAGCATGAATTGGCCAGCAGTACTCACGTTAACATCACTGGAAATTTTGCCAATCCACAATTCGGAAGTTCGATCGAAAAGCAAACGTCAGGACAAAAAACCACGTAATATCTACCTAGTATACTTATCAAAACTTAAGTTTTATAGTTTAATTATTTAAAACTTTCTATTTCGTTTACTCACATTATCAAATACACGATTTTAAAAAAATTCTTGTAACTTGTGCAAGTTTTATGCGAAAGACTATAGTAGGGGAGGCTGGGGCTAGTTGTCACAGAATTAACTTTGAATTTTTATATGCAACATGATGCGAGTTTATAAAAAAATTAAATTATTCATTATTTATTACAAATCTTTGTCTGTCACAAAATATTTATTATGACTGAAAATAATGATGTAAAATCACAGTTATTCGTCTTCAAAAACAAGTCGACAATTGTGACAACT
>PNEQ01044942.1:0-32440 GCA_003012365.1 Medauroidea extradentata
GCTCAGCACAGCCATTCTGTTCTGGTGTGAAAGGGGCTGTTAGTCTTTGCGTGATTCCGTATTGTTGAAGAGTACTTCTGATATCTTCATTGTCGAATTCTCCACCGTTGTCACTCAAAAACTCCTTAATCGTGTGTCCCTGGTTTCTTGCGTGTTCAATCATGTGTTTTAATACATTTTTGACTTCTGATTTTTCTTTCATAATGTACAAATAGCGAAACTTGGTATAACTATCTTTAAACACGACAAAGTATCGCTTCTTAGTAAAGGATTCATCAAATGTTCCACATACATCACCTGATATCAAATCTCCAGCCTTTCTGCTTTTATCCTGGTACGAAATGGTAGTCGATGAGATTTTCCATAGATGCATGGTTCGCAGACGTTTCTATCAAAATTTACTTTGATTCCTTCTTCTTTAAGCATTTTCATAATATGTTGCTTATCTTGATGTCCCCATCTCTCGTGGTACAGTTGCAATATAGAGCTGTCTGTAATACCAACACTTATTTCTGTTCGATCCTCTGAAATTACTGAATTCATAAGTGCTATATACAATGTTCCGTTTGTTTCACGAACTCCACATAGTACTATACTGTCATCAACCTTAAGCTGACATTTTGTTCTTGTGGATTCAAACTTGATGTTTGGTTTCTTATCTTGAGCTGCTAAAACAGAGAATAGATTTCTTGAAATTTGTGGAACGTACCACACATTCGTTAATGTTAACTTGTGTATTTTGCCATTAACTGTCGACAATACTTTGATTGTTCCTTGTCCTAGTGCCTCCAGTGCTTCTCGTCCAGAAGTCTTTACGCTGCAGGGGTTCGTAAATGCTTGAAATGTCACAAAGAAATCTGAACTGTTTGTGACATGTCTTGTGGCTCCATTGTCAATCCACCAGTCTGTTGAATTTACTTCAAGTTCACATGCTTCATTGCAAACTGAGATAAGAGCTACATCAACTTCATTAGTCTGAGCATTTCTATCTGTCTTGTTTTTTGGAGGACGCCCATCAGCTATCCACTTTTTGCAATCTCTTATCCAATGTCCCTTCTTTTTTCAGTAGTTACATAAATCATCTTTGTGATATAACTTTTTGCCAAATTTAAGCTTGCCTAGCTGATTGTGTTGATTTGTTTTGACAACTAAAGCATCTTGAGAAAATTTCTTATTTTCTCCAGTTTCTCTTATATTTCGCTCATACATACATAACTGTGTTGTTAACTCATCAAAAGTTTTCTGTTCATCTTTAGTGAGTAACATCCAACTATAGCTACATGTTTCAAACGATTTTGGTAGTATGTGCAATCTTTTACAAACTAATAGTAAGTCTGGCAATGCATTTTTATTTCTAGCTTTAAGTTCATTATTCAACTCATTCCACAGACTCTTTAACTGAGCATTGTGTGTAGAAACATCTTCACCTTGATGCCAACTAAAAGCAAAAAAATCTGTGCAAATTTTGAATAACTGATCTTTTGATGTTGCCTCGAACTGTTGTTTTAATGCATCCCATGCCTCCTCAGCTGTATCTTTGTCCATTATTTTCTGATATACTGCATCAGTAAGTGAACTTGCTATCATTGACTTGGCATAACTTTTTGCCTTACGATACAATTCACTTTTTTCTTTATAAGCTTTCCTATCTGAATCTTTGGCTTCTGCAGGCAAAGTATCGGTCTTTTTTAGCTTATTATCAATGACATCTAATGCACCTTCATGATAATCAAATAAGTCTCTAATTTTTCGTTTCCAAATGGGCCATTCTGACTCACACGATAAAGATTTTATGTGCTTTGTCAAATCCATACTGACAGGATTTTAAACCTTACTTAACACAATAAAACCTACTTAAAAGTATTCAATATTTAATAAAGACCCTTATCTTCGTGTCTGGGCCCATAACCTGTTAAACTAAATACATAAATATTGAATAATTTCTACTTACTTGATTAACAATAACTTGAATAAAAATCTTAAGCCTTGTACTTATTTCTTATTTATTACTTCATAGAGAACTACACTGCAGCAAACAAAAAATTTGAGCCTTCTTTTGATTAACTTTAAAATATAATTTCTCTCTGAACTATCGATTTCAACAGACCACCGTTCTGCGCGAATTGTTATTTTGACTTGAGTTAACCTCTTTTTAAGCGAGAAATGTCTGAGTGGACAAGAGAAGCTGTTGAAGTGTTGATAGATGTGTGTAAAAATAATAAAGGTTTGTTAAATAGCATAAATTCGTCATATCAGAACAAATACTCGCGAAAAGATGCGCTTGACAAAATTACTGCAGAGGTTATGTGCGACCTGAGACCACTGTAGAAGACGCAAAGAAGAAAATTATGTCATTAAGGACACATCTGGGGGAAGAAATTTAAAAAAATGCAGCGAAGCCGTCGGAGTGGTGTAGCAGCTGGTAGTGTGTACACTCCTTCTGTTTGATGGTTTCCATTTATGATGTTCTTGACGGACCATATTCAAACCAGAAAAGGGAAAAGTACTGCCCACTTCGTTGCCATGTCAGCCAGTACCAAGTGATCATGCAATTGTCCAGATAAGTTATGTTTATTTAAAAATGCAATTAAATATGCAACCACTCTCTATTTAACTGTGAATTCCGTGTCAAAGCACGTTTAGCATGTTCAAGACATGTCTACTGCAAACTGCTAAAAACCAAATATGCAAATATGTTGTTTTCCTTGATAACAAGTACAGCTAAGTAAATTGTTCCAGCCTTGTTTGCTTGAGGACATATGCACAACATTCATGTTATTGATTGTTACTGCTTACGTGAATGACTTACCCTAACTTTAGAAGCATTTCACACTCTTGCAATGCTATTTAGCCTACACCAGTCGCAGTTTATCTTGATAACTCTAGTTCAAACTCAGTTCAAATGTTGCTACACACAGGAAAATAGAATAACAACACGATTCTGTTTCTTACAGTACTATATTTATTTCTAATTAGACAAAAAAGTTGGCTCCAAAATACAATAACTTAAATAAAATGGAGCAACACAACACAAATTAAACATGTACATACTAAATGTAGGTAAAATCGAGCTAATTAAACAGCACACAAGTGTATTAATTCACTAATTACTATAAATGAATGTCATCTTCATAAAAAAAAACACCAAAGGAAAGGTATAGTACAATGTCTACACTTTCTAAAAATTAAACTTCCTAATACACTCCCAGTGTCAAGGCACAGCTCCTACAGTATTTAAATAGTGACATAATGTGTTTCTGATTTCAATTATGCTGTTTTTTGTTTTGTTTTTTTTTTCATTCCTGTTTTAGTAAGTTTTTCAAGGTCATGCCATTTCGCCAAACCCCCCTCAGTCAACAAAGATGTTCCCTCCATATCCGTGGCAGTTATGTACGAAGTGGCATTTTCCTTTATCAAGAAGTTATCGAGAGCACATGCAGCTAAAGTTACTGTTTGCACTTTTTCAACTGGAAGGTTAATGTTTGTGAGCATTACCCTAAATCTGTTAGCCATAATTCCAAATGTATTTTCTACAACTCTTCGTGTACGGCTGAGGCAGTAATTAAATACTTTGTGTGTGTCCGACAAATCTCTCTTGCTGTATGGTTTCATTATATGAGTTTGTAGGGGAAATGCATCATCTGCAACAAAAGTAAACGGTGTTGTTAAGTTGGTATTTGGTAATTGAGCTGAGGGTGGAAAGTTGAGGGAATTCTGTGTTATGAGTGAACTTAGTATACTGTTGTTTTACACTCCACCATCGCTCATGCGACCGTTTCATCCAACATCAACAAAGAGAAATTTATAATGTGCATCAACTATTGCCAAGAGTACAATGCTGTTGAAACCCTTATAGTTGTAATAAAATGGACCCCAGGATCTGGGCGCTTGGAAATTAATGTGTTTCCCATCCATAGCACCCAGGCAGTTTTTGAAGTTCCAGAGATTGTTGAAGTCAGTGGAAATCTGCAACCACTCTTCTGCGGGTGATGGGATCTGTAAATAAAAAAACAGCGTAATCTAGTTTACAGCCTCATATAATGCAAAGGCAGTTACTTTCATAAATCTGAAAAGTCAGGTCTGTCTATAAGGATATTTGCTTTCATCAATATACGAATTGTTGTCTTCGTTTACTTTCCCTGACAGTGAACTCCTGTTGAATATTGGCTTGACTACTGGTTTACAGCCAGTCATTCCAAATCTGTCCAATATCTTCCTTCCTTCTGGCTAATTATAATTGATCCATCTATTTGTTGAGTGATTTCGAGGCAAAGAAAATATGATGCTGGCTTTTCTGTGACCTTGAATTCTCTTTGTAAAGATGCCATGGACTCATCTAACTCATTTGAATCTGTAGTACTTACTAGCCTATCACTAACACACAATGCTGTTAAAATCTTGAAATGTCCTCTTGCAATTTCCAGACTAATTTCAATAAACAAGAGACACCCTAGGAAAATCGTAAGTTACAAAATGCCAATGAACACTATGAAAATATACGTACGTAATTATTTGGGTTTTGCTAACAGAAATTATTTATGGTTTGTTTAAATTTATTGCTCAAAATGTAAACAGCCAGAAACATCATTGACGAGTGTAGAAAATGCACAGTATAAAATTACAAAGAAGGTTCAAAAACATATTAAACAGGTACAAATTTCGCACGTTAGCGATCTTCCAAACTCTATTAATCATCCAAATGGTGCTTACACGCACATAAATAGACATAAAAACAATTTATAAAAATGTACAATAAATATACCCTGAAAATTATTAAAGATTGCGCACACACGCACATGAATACATTTAAACTTCATGAAAATGTAAAGTAATGCGTGCACATAAATACGTTTGATCTACCAATACGTTTAAGTTAAACACTAACGTCAAGCTAGAATAAATCGACTTTTCTGTGCTAAACATCGTAATTAACATGACGAATTTGACAAAGCATATCACGAAATTCACGATTTCTCACAAAAGCGTGTCTCAAAATTCATTACCAAAATAGACAATACACTTGACGTATATCAAATGATGCGTCAACGAGCTACAATCTGGACACTCAAAAATTACTATCATGAAACTGCAAACTTTCAAGTAACTGACCAGATTCAGGAAAACTACAGTCATCAAAAATGATGTACACGTGGTGCATTACACTTTACCAATTCAACAAGAAAATTACAAACACTAAAAATGTACCAACAAGTTAAATTTTTCTGTGCAAACCTACCCATACCAATTTTTAACCCAAAACACAACTTTCAAAAGACGGCAACCGAAAAAGCAATTTTGAATATAAGCAAAAAAGTTAAAATTTAATTACATATACATAACGGCAGCCGCCTTACCGCCATGGGGAACAAGTTCCCAAACAAACAACTAACTGGAACTACAGACACTTACATTTAACTTGAACCAGAGTTGACGAAGACGTAAAAGTTAAAGCCACGCTAGCACACCAGCAAGAGACTTGGTCAGGGCCTCAGCAAACTGCACATGCGCGAGGACGAGTAGAAGAGTAAACAGAGGTCATAAGTATACGAGAAAAAAAAACATAGAGATCCCGAGTCGAGCCAGAAGCTTAAGTTCCATAAAGTCCCGCCACGCGCCACCGTCGTCGTACTAAATACCGGACGGTGCATTTTCCTCCCCTTAAAGTCTCTCTCATAAAAGATGAAGTTCCAAGCAAGCCTGCAACCCAGTGTTGCCAGGCGTACCAGATATCTGGTATTTGTACCATAATTTGACCCTTGGTACCAGGTACCAGATTTTTTCCATCCTGGTACGCCAAAATACCAGATTTTTGTCTAATTTGTACGCTTTTGCCCAAGTGACTGTGTTTTCGTGAGTGCTAAGTATCAGATTTCCAGAATTACGTATGGTATGAACTTAGATGTAAGTTTACACCTCAATATATAGGCCTAATATATCATCTATTTTACTAAATAAGTTGAAACAAGTGCTTATGTCAGAGTGCGATGTTATAAGAACTTGCCCAGTATCTTTGCGACTGCGTGTGCGTGCCTTACGTACTTGCTACCGCTCGTTGCAGCCCCGCAGTGTTGCCAACAAGTCTTTCAAGTTCCTAATCTTTAGAGCACGTATAGATCGGTTTGTCAAAATTTTCCGAACAATTGTACTTACTGCACATTTCTCAAACTTCTATTTAGTAAACTATAAATATGTGACTTAACTTGTTTAATTATTTGCTAATGTATATTCTAATACACATCGATAGTTTTTCGCAATAATTATTTTTTGTTATGCCTATTTGCATGCATGGTCTCTTTTTAAGTACAGTATGTGCGATTCCTTTTAACATAGACCTACTGATTTAATTCGAACTTAAAATACTACACCTCCAATTTTTCTTTCATAGGTAGGGTGAATGTGTTTCTTGCGTACAGTTATACATGCCTTCATTAACTGCATTGTTGCATGCAAATGTTTTAAATAAACACAAAATGGTTGTAAAATGAAAATTTTTATTTACATTTCAATACCGGTAGTTAAAAAGTTATAACCAACTTAAAGTTTTATGGACAGTTTTCAGAATGGGTTTGACAAGTGATGAAGAGGAAAGCAATGATTGCACAGTATCTTCACCCAAACGCAAATGTCAAAGACCTGCAGAAAAGAAAAAAGCAAACACAGAGATCAAAAGTATAGATCGGAGTGGGAGTCAGAGGAGAAGTTAAAAAATTGGCTTACTCGAGATCCTGTAAATGCTTTTCGGGCTAAATGTACTTTATGTAATGTGTCCATTATAGCTATCAAAGCTAACATTTCTGACCATACCAATGGCGTAAAACACAAGAGAAAGGCACAAGGTACATCTCCAGCTGTCCAAAAGCCAATAACTAGCTTTGTCACTAAGCCACATGATTCTATCACAAACACTGACTTGGCCGAAGAAAGTTGCAGTGATGATGAGTTGCATTTCTATTAATTTCTGTCATGCTGGAGCTGGACCAGTGCCCAATATTGCGTGCGTGTGTGTTAGGTTACATATGTTTTTATTATAGTATTCTTGTTGTTTTGAAATTTGTAGGGCATATTCTTCACAATATTACATGGTTATACGGAGGGTTATGAACCGAAATATTTTATATTGTTGAGTAAAAAATACTGGCACACAAGAACTTGCCAAATAGTAATTTAAATTGGTTAGTTTCATTAATGTGTTTTGTTGTTTTTAAATTTGTAAGACTAACCATACACCGTTTCATGAGGCTGTATATATGAAGAGAAATAATGTAATGGTTACTATTGTTAATTTAAAATTCTGAAAGATTGGGATGTTAGTTATATTGCCTTGTTTATGTTAAATTTATTTTATTAAAGGTTTTTCTAACAATAATACCCCATGTTCGGTGACGTTAAGCAAAGTGATAAATGCCTAAATATTATGCATATGTTTGAGCAATTCACATAACTATTATCTATGAACCAATATTTTCCACATAATTTTTACGTAATTGAAATTTTTTAAAAGTTACGTGGAAATTATTAGTGATTGGAAACATTTGCTCTGTTGTATTATGACGTGTAATTGACATTAAGTGTAAAATAACACATACAATATGCAAGATTAGCTTTTTATATTGTGTACCAGAATTTTTTGAAAAATACCAGAATTTTCAGTGCCTGGTACCAGGATTTCACTCTAGCCATCTGGCAACACTGCTGCAACCCCAAAAGTTCCAAACAGTAACACTCTTTGATGAAGAAAAGTTCATACGAAAAAACAAAATCTTGAAGATCTTGAGACAAAGTTCATACAGTACATAGTAATGAAACAGATTTTGAAGTGATAGTTCATAGAGTACACAATAATAGTTCAACATGTAATTGAAGTAGTTCACAACCAGTAGCAACTTGAGGAATTAGATCATAACGCTGCTACATAAGTCTCAATAAAAACTAATATCTTGAAGTAAATCTTAAAGTGAAAGTTCAGTTCATGACGAAGTAAAAATGACAAAGGTCAAAGCTCTCAGGAGACACATCCTCCAGGCAGCAGGAAAAGCTAAGAGAGAGCTGCCACAGACGCGGCATCTCAGAGCAGCGGCAACCAGCCGCACTGCGAAGCGTAAGGGTTGCAACTGAGGGGCACTCAGGCGCAGCAGCTCCCAACCACACAGGAGTACAGCAACAACAGTGCATCTGGGCGGGCGGACGCGTATCACGAACTCAACCTCAGACATCACAGTAGCTTCAGTAATCACACTTCTTCACAGGACTCGTCGAATCTTGAAGTGGCTCGGCACGCAAAGAAGCATGAAATAGAAATAAGAAATGAAGCAGAAAGCTAGCAGGAGCGAGCGTGGAAAAGCATAAACAAGAAAAAATTACAGAAGCGTAAGGGAAGGGAAACTGGGTATAGGTACATAGGATGCGCGCATCACAATCACAACAATAAAAATCAACACAAAAATAATTAATCTAATAAATATCCTTAAAATACAAAGTTACACAAAATATCCCTACAAATTCTAGTACACTATAAATGCTTAAACCCTCGGTACAAAGTGTTCCAAATAAAAGACGTGCGCCTTCCGAGTTCCCCGAAGGGAATTTGGTAGTTTCAACAATACAGTATTAGGACTCAGTTCAATACGTATTTTCTCCCAATAGCCGATGTTTTACAAAACAAAAATATGTCTAATTGTGATCCTATGATATATTTTTAATCACATTTGCCGAAAAATAGTTTAAATTTCAATGCTGGTATTATAACTACAGTTGAAATATGTAAAATTATAAATACTCTGCCTGCAAAGACATCGTATGGTTTTGATGGTATTACAAGCATTCTCGTAAAAAATTGCAGTGACTTTTTGTACTCCATTGAGTCATATATTTAAATATTCTTTTATAACAGGTGTATTTCCAGATCGTCTGAAGTGAACTTTTGCTAAGCCATTATTTAAAAAGCAGAGTACAGCCTCTGTCCCCTGTTATAGGACTAAATCTCTTGTCTCACGCTTGCAAAATTTTTAGAAAAAATTATATGACAGAATGGCTTCTTATTTACAAGATAACAACTTGTTAAAAAAAAAAAACTCAATTTGGATTTCGCTCTACGAAATCAGTAAATTAAATTATCTGTAAATTAACATCAACTAAATCCAATCATTAAATAGTTAATAAAATAATGCAACAATATTTTGTGATCTAACGAAAGCCTTTGGTTGTCTTGAATATCACATTCTAATTTTAAAAAAACTATTACGACTGTGCAATAGTGTATTATGGTTACATATAATTGCACTATTACGACTATGTGATTGTATATTACAATTTTGTATCATTCTACTATTATGACTGTGTGATAATGTGTTACAGTTTAATATAATTGTTGTATGTTTGTATAATTGTACTATTATTAGTGTGTTATAGTTTTATGTAATTGTAATATTATGACTGTGTAGATAATATGTTACAGTTTTGTATAATTGTGCTATTATGACTGTGCGATAGTGTATTCTGTGTGATAGTGTGATATAGTTTTATATATTTGTATTATTATGACTGTGTGATGTTGTGCTATATTTTAATACAATTGTACTATTATGACTCTGTGTGATAGTGTGTTACAGTTTTAATTGTACAATTATGACTGTGCAATAGTGTGTCAACATTTTATATAATTGTACTATTATGAATGTGCAATAGTGTCTTATAGTTTTATATTATTTTACTACTAAGACTGTGCAATAGTGTGTATAGCTTTATATAATTAAAATATAATGAACGTGTGATAAAGTGTTATATTTTATACTTTTGTACTATTATGACAGTGTGATAGTATGTTACAGTTTTATATGATTGTACTAATATGACTGTGTAATAGTGTATAAAAGTTTTGTATTATTGTACTATTATGACTCTGTGATAGTGTGTTGCAGTTTTAATTGTACTATTTTGACAGTGCAATAGTGTGTTACAGTTTTATATAATTGTATTTTTATGACTGGGGAATAGTGTGTTGTAGTTTCACATAAATGTACTATTATGACTGTGTGATAGTGTGATACAATTTAATATGGTTGCATTAATATGAATGTTAATAGTGTGTATTAATTGTATATAGTTGTACTATTATGACTGTGTGATAGTGTGTTAATAATTTTTTTATAATTTGCACAATTATGACTGTGTGATAGTGTGTTATAGTTTTATATATTTGTACTATTATTAATGTCTGATAGTGTGATATAATTTCATATCATTGAACCATTATGACTGTGCAATTTTGTGTTATAATTTTATATAATTGTACTAATATGACTGTGTGATTGTGTTTCACAATTTTGTTTAATTGTACTATTTTGACTGTGTGATAGTGTGTTATATTTTTATGTTACTGTACTTGTATGATTGTGTGATAAAGTGTTATATTTATATAAGTGTACTATTATGACTGTGTGTGGATAGTGTGTTACAATTTTGTATAATTGCACTATTATGATTGTGTGAATAGTGTGTTACAGTTTTGTATAAAAGGACTATTATGACTGTGTGATAGTGTAGTAATTATTTTTATATAATTGTATTACTATGACTGTATGATAGTGTGTTATAATTTTATATATTTGTACTTTTCTGACTATGTGGTAGTTTGTTATAGTTTTATTTAATTGTAATATTATGACTGTGTGATAGTGTGTTATAGTATTAAAAAATTGTACTATTATGCCTGTGTGATCGTGTGTTACTGTTTTATAAAATTGTACTATTATGACTGTGCAGTAGTGTATTAATTTTTATATAATTAAATTATTATGACTGTGTTGGTGTGTTATATATTTATTTATTTGTACTATTATGACTATGTGATTGTTTGTTATAGTTTTATTTAATTGTAATATTATGAATGTGTGCTAGTGTGTTATAGTTTTATATAATTGTACTATTATTATTGTCTGATATTGTGATATATTTGTATATTATTGTACTATTACGAATGTGTGATAGTGTGTTACAGTTTTGTGAAATTGTAGTAATATGACTGAGTAAGAGTGTGTTACAGTTTTAATTGAACTATTATGACCGTGCAGTAGAGTGTTAAATTTTTTATAAAGAACTATTACAACTGAGCAATAGTGTTTTGTAGTTTTATTTTATTGTACCATTATGACTGTGTGGATAGTGTGTTACAGTTTTGTGTAATTGTACTATTATGACTGTATGATAGTGTGTTAATAATTTTTATATAATCGAACTATTATGACTGTGTGATAGTGTGTTATAATTTTATATATTTGTACTATTATGACTATGTGATAGGGTGATAATAGTTATATTTGTTTGTACTATTATGTATGTGTGATGGTGAGTTATAGTTTTATATAATCGTACTAATATGACTGTGCTTAGAGACAAATAATTTTATATAATTATTCTATTATGACTGTCTGCTAGTGTGTTACAGTTTCAAATAATTGTACTATTATAACTGTGTGACCGTGTGTTACTGTTTTATATAATTGAACTATTATGACTGTGAAGTAGTGTATTAATTATTATATAATTGTATTATTAAAACTGTGTGTTAGTGTGTTACATTTTTATATAATTGTACTATTATGACTGTGAGATAGTGTGTTACACTTTTATATATTTGTACTATTATGACTATGTGATTGTGTGTTATAGATGAATAAAATAGTACTATTATGACTGTGTAAGAGTGTGTTACAGATTGAAATTCTTGTACTATTATGACTGTGTGATAATGTGTTACAGTTTTAAATGTACTATTAAGTCTGTGCAATAGTGTGTTTCAGTTTTATATATTTGTACTATTATGAATGTGAAATAATGTGTTGAAATTGTATATAATTGTACTATTATGAATGTGTGAAAGAGTGCTACACTTCAATATATTTGTACAATTATGCCTGTGTGATAGTGTGTTACAATTTTATATAGTTGGACTATTATGACTGTGCAATAGTGTGTTATAATTTTATATATTTGTACTATTATGAATGTGTGATAATGTGTTTTAGTTTTTTTATAATTGTACTATTATGACTGTGATGGTGTGTTACAATTTTATATAATTGGATATTTTGACTGTGTGATAGTGTGTTATGTTTTTATATATTTGTACTATTATGACTGTCTGATATGTGTTATAGTTTTATGTAACTGTACTATTTTTAAATTGTGCATAGGGTGTTACAGTTTTGTATGAATGTACTATTATGACTTTATGATAGTGTATTATATTTTATATAATTGTACTATTATGACTTTGTAATTGAGTGTTATAATTTTATGTAATTGTACTATTATGACTGTCTTATAGTTTGTAATAGTTTTATATTGTTGTACAATTATGACTGTGTGATATTTTGTTACAATTTTATATAATTGTACTATTATGACTGTACAATAGTGTGTTATACTTTTATATATTTATACTATTATGAATGTGTGGTAGTGTACTATAGTTTTATATTACAGTTTTTTATGACTGATGGTGTGTTACAATTTTATATTTTTGTACTATTTTAACTGTGTGATAGGGAATCATATTTTTATATTATTGTACTATTATGACTGTGTGATAGTGTGTTATAGTTTTATATTATAGTACTATTATGATTGTCTGATAGTGTGATATAGTTTTGTATTATTTTACTATTACGACTGTGTGATTGTGTGTTACTTTTTGTGTAATTTTATTGTTATGACTGTGTTATAGTGTGTTGCAATGTTAAATGTACTCTAACGAATGTGCAATAGTTTGAAACATTTTCATATAATTGTACTATTATAACTGAGCAATAATGTGCTGTAGTTTTATATAATTGTACTATTATAACTGTGTGATAGTGTGTTATAGTTTTATTTAATTGTACTTTTATGAATGTGTGATAGTGTATTAAAGTTTTATATAATTGTAATATTATGGATGTCTAATAGTGTTATATATTTTTATATTATTGTACTATTTTGACTGTGCTATTTTGTGTAGTATATTTATATAATTGTACTATTATTACTATGTTATTTTGTGTTACAATTTTGTTTAATTGCACTATTTTGACTGTGTGATAGTGTGTTATATTTTTATATTACTGTACTAGTATGACCGTGTGATAATGTGATATAGTTTAATATAATTGTACTATTATGACTTTGAAATAGTGTATTACAGTTATTTATAATTGTACTACTATGACTGTGTGGATAGTGTGTTACTTTTTTGTATAATTGAACTATTATATCTGTGTGATATTGTGTTAATTATTTTTATATAATTGAACTATTATGACTGTGTGAGAGTGTGTTTTAGTTTTATATATTTGTACCAATATG
Source organism: Medauroidea extradentata (assembly GCA_003012365.1). Taxonomy (NCBI): domain Eukaryota; kingdom Metazoa; phylum Arthropoda; class Insecta; order Phasmatodea; family Phasmatidae; genus Medauroidea; species Medauroidea extradentata. Next base: position 13,342 of record PNEQ01044942.1, read on the forward strand.
ACTACGTCATAGTGTGTTATAGTTTTATTTAATTGTACTGTTTTTAATGTGCGATAGTGTGTTATAGTTTTATATAATTGTACTATTATAAATGTCTGAAAGTGTGATATAGTTTCATATTATTGTACTATTATGATTGTGCAATTTTGTGTTATAATTTTTTATTAATTGTACTATTATGACTGTGTGATTGTGTGTTACAATTTTGTCTAATTGTACTATTTTGACTGTGTGATAGTGTGTTATATTTTTATATTACTGTACTATTGTGACTGTGTGATAATGTGTTATAGTTTTATATAATTGTACTATTATGACTTTGAAATAGTACATAATAGTGTTATATAATTGTAATGTTATGACTGCGTGGATAGTGTGTTGCAGTTTTGTATAATTGTACAATTATGACTTTGTTATAGTGTGTTATAATTGTATATATTTGTATTATTATGAATGTGTGATAGTGTGATATAATTTTACATTATTCTACTATTATGACTGTGTGATAGTGTTTTAATTTTTTTTTTAATCGTGGTATTTTTACAGTGTATTTGTGTAGTAATTATTTTAATATAATTGTACTATTACAATTATGTGATAGTGTGTTATAGTTTTATATAATTGTTCTATTATGACTGTGCAGTAGTGTATTAATTTTTATATAATTGTATTATTATGTCTGTGTGTGAGTGTGTTATATTTTTATATAATTCTACTGTTGTGACAGTGAGATAGTGTGTTACACATTTATATAATTGTACTATTATGACTGTGTGATCGAGTGTTACTGTTTTATATAATCTTACTAGTAGGTCTGTGCAGTAGTGTTTTATAATTTTATATAATTGTACTATTATCACTATGTGATTGTGTGTTATAGTTTTAAAAATAGTACTATTATGACTGTGCAATAGTGTGTTATAGATTTACATTCTTGTACTATTATGACTGTGCGATAATGTGTTACAGTTTTAAATTTACTATTATGACTGTGCAATGGTGTGTGTCAGTTTTATATAATTATACTATTATGACTGCGAAATAATGCGTTGAAATTTTCTATTATGCCTGTGTGATAATGTGTTACAGTTTTAAATGTACTATTATGACTGTGCAATAGTGTGTTTCAGTTTTATATAATTGTACTATTATGACTGTGAAATAATGTGTTGAAATTTTATATAATTGTACTATTATGAATGTGTGAAAGAGTGCTACACTTTTATATAATTGTACAATTATGCCTGTGTGATAGTGTGTTACAATTCTATATAGTTGTACTATTATGAATGTGCAGTAGTGTTTAATACTTTTATATATTTGTACTATTATGAATGTGTGATAGTGGTTTATAGTTTTATATAATTGTACTATTGTGACTGTGATTATGTGTAACAATTAGATAAAATTGTACTATTTTGACTTTGTGATAGTGTGTTACATGACTGTGATAGTGTTGTACAGTTTTATATAATTGTACTATTATGACTGTGTGATAGTGTGTTACATTTTTATATAATTGCACTATTATGACTGTGTGATAGTGTGTTACACTTTTATATGAAATGCACAATTATGACTGTACAGTAGTTTGTTATATTTTTATATAGTTGTGCTATTATGACTGTGCAGTAGTATGTTATAGTATTTCATATTTGTACTATTATGAATGTGTGATATTGTGTTAGAATTATATATAGTTGTAATATTATATCAGTGTTATAGTTAGTTATGGTTTTAATTTTTTTTATGACTGTGTGATAGCATGTTATTATTTTATATAATTGTACTATTATGGCTGCGTGATTGTGTGTTATAGTTTTATAAATGTCTATAAATTTTAATTTATGACTAAACAACTTCAATATCACTTGACATATTGACTTTTGCTCAATTGATGAAACTTGCTGTAATGAATTTTAGTTTATAGTGTATTCTTGTTTTGCTATTGTATTGTTGTTAGGTGTAAAAGTGTTGACATGTATGTATATTTGGAACTGTAATATTTTAACTTCAGTATATTTGTTTCCTAATATATAGTTGTATAACGTACATGTTTTTAAATTATTGTAATGTTATTAAGTGACTATAGCCTATGTTTTGTCGGAAATATTTGTGACTGAAATAGTTGAATGACATCTTTAACATCACTTGCCAGTATTTGGCTAAATGGGATTAATTGAAGGCAAATAAATGAAATGAAATTATTGCATAGCACATTTACTTAATATATCAATAAATCGTAACGAAATAGTTCATTTAAAAACCTATACAGGAGTTGTATATAAACTTAAACATATCTTTGTTGTTTATTAAGTTAACGGGAAAATAATTAAATATTGTATATTTTTGTAATCTCTAGAAAATAACTGAATCTGCGTAAAAAAATTTTAACATTTCGTAAAATGCAAGTTTTACACTTCACGTCAGTAAACGCCTTTTAAAAGTCCGTTACCCGCCGTGTTACTAGCACAAACGTAGTCTTGTAGTAAACAATTCGTCCATAATGAATATAACTTACACAAATACAAACAAATTGTTTCCACACACACACACACACATGTGTATATATGTATATATATATTTGGATCAGCTTGGTAAAAAATTATAAATATTGATTTTATTTATAAATAATATTCTGAAATATCAATAATATAATACTTGTATTTATTCCTGTGATTTACGTTTTATCTTGTTATGTTTGTATCTATCTTACCACCTTTTCCCACCATTTTACCAGCTAATATAACGAGTCAATAAAAGCACAGCAAGGTAGCGAAAAATAACTTAGCTACTAAGACATGTTGTTTGAAACAAGCAAAAGCAGAAAGTTTAAGAAACAAGTACGTCTTGCGTTCTGTGAAAACACTTTCGGGACTAGACAGTTTGTATGTCCGTGTAACCGCACCCTGTTAAGTATTAGAAGTGCTTCAATAAAAAAAACTTAAATAAATTTTTGTAGGTTGCATATGAGAAGATATTTTTGAATTCTGATTCAGCGACATGAAAGTGTCAAATTGGCCATAAAGAAGAACATTCCTTGTAAGCAGTAGATTCGCAGCACACTGATATACACTGAATACAACTTCACAAAACAAACAACTTACGTTTCTACATTTTTCGAGCCGTTAAACGGAGTCCAGATAGTTTCGTACAAATTTGAATTTGTAACTTGTATGGTGTCTGTAGTATGCCAAGGCAGGCAAAGTTATATTGGTTCAATTACATTCATAATTTGTACCAACTTCTGTCACGCCTTTTCTTTGTAGTACTGTTGAAAGTTTGTGTGAATGTGTAACTTAAATTATATGAAAATTTTATTAGTACCAATATGTTTTGGTGGTTGTAGGATTTACTGAAGAGGCAAGTGAAGACAATCATATTCTGTTTCCGACTGTTACAGAAGCATAATAATATTCGAAGTATATATTTTAAGCTAGTGAGTTTAAAGTTAGAAAAAATTTTCCGAGGTAAATATTGAGAATCACTACCCATCGTGTACAGACCAAACTATTGAATTTAGAGGTATAGTTTATTGATGAAAATTGTTTCTAGAGACGTTAGAAGTAGTCGTACGTAAAAAAGTTAATTTATGTTACTTTAGCTTAGTATACGTTAGGTAAAGTAACTTTCAATTAAGTTAAGTTAGTTTAGGTTAGGTTAAGTTAGATTAGGTTAGGTCAAGTTAGGTTACGTAACGTAAGCTAAACAAACCTAAAATAGCCTAACCTAACTTGTTTTACGTATGGATACTTCTAACGTCTCTAGAAACATTTTTCATCATTTAACTATAGCTGTAAAATCAATAGATGGTCAGTATAAAATGAGTAGCTACTCTTAATATTTATTGCGTTCTCATAAATGTAACAGAAATAAAATCAAACACATCGTTTGATGCAATGTGCTGCATCCCCTTCTCCTTATCCAGTCATTCTTCATCACATATATGGTAAAGATTGCATGTAAAATGTTTGTGTTGAATCATGCAGCCTAAACTTTGGTACCAGTAACAGTATGAAAGAGTTTGAAATCGTGTTTTAAATAATATCTTCAATGGATAAATTAATACCGTACCCTTGATCTCAATGAAAGTTTAATAGTGAAATGAAACTTTCCTTGTTGTGATGCACAGAGCTGACATGTTTAAAAAAAGTGATCTTATACTGTTTATACGTACTTGATATCAAAACAAGTGATTTGGGCTTTGTTCAAAATTGTCGAAGTATTTTAATGAAATAGGGCCTATAAGCTACATTGAAAAGGGATTAGGTAAAGTATTTATGGAAATATAATCTATCTACTTAATGGATTTTATGAATGTTCTAGTGTTTCATTATTTACAATGATATAATTGTACAGTTTAAATCCAAATTTCTGATATATTGCATCGTAAAAAATCACACTATTTAGCCTGTTGTAAAAGGCTGTCTTGGATGGTGGGTTGTCTCGTAAAATTTTACAGCACTATACATGTAGGCCTGAGCATATCGATAAACACTTTTCCGTATGACCAAGTCTAACAGATCTGTATTTATAAAATATTTTAATGTTACGAGAAGGACCATATTCTCTTTCAACTTGCTGTGAGACTTCAGGCTGGTGAGCAGGGCAATCACACAGCTAGCAATTTAAAATCTAAACCATTTGTTTGATTTATTTCGTGTAATGTAAACGAGACTAGATGATTGATTTCAATCTAGATGTGAAATAGTTCTAGCATGTGAATTTATGAGAGATTTTTGGCCGGTCTTAACATCGCGTCTCTATCACGGGTGAGGGATGACATGACGTGAGTCTGGAGCAGATCCGAAATGAAGGGGCCAAGGAAAAGGGTTGAGCAGAACATAATAAGTTGTAGGTGAATATTATACCAGACTAACATACATAAATTGCTTTTACATTAGACGTTTTGTATCGGTCTAAAATCAGCATGATGTTATCCGCCACTGATTGAAATCCTTTTTCTTTTTTTATGGTAGGTACGCTACGAATAATTAAATGCCACTTTCAGTAAGTATGCATATCCCGAAGTATCAGCAGTTATGTTACGATCTTAAGTTTTAGTATTAATGAGTTCTGACCATTGTTTCGGAAGATACTTTCCAACAATGAGCAAACCAAAATTTTCCCTCCATAATTTCAAAGCCTTGAGATGCCCTGTTACCATTCAAAGCATATATATTGTGATTAGAAGGTGAATAAAGCTGCTAGAATTTATCTATAGAGTTGGTAATAATAGTTTTTGCCTCTTTGTGTAAGTGCCACAGATATTTTTCTCAGAATTGTTAGACTTTGCCATTGGCCTATTTAAGTAATTCTGATTAACAGGAGATTTGAGTCACCTCTCCTTGAGAGTTTTAACTGTTACGGTAAATGTGAAAAATATTTTAAGGAGGTTTGTTACACCTTCTAAAATAAATGTTTTTAAATATAAATAACAATGTAATTTATTTTTTGCCCAAGGTTTTATTATATTTTACAACATTGCATTACATTAACTTGTGGTTAGTTTAATACGTCTTGTGTTTTAGGTGTACAGAGTTCTGACACCAGTCTTCCTAATGCTGCAATAGTTACGAGAAGAGCAGATTTGACACATAAGGCAAGCTTGTTGTTCAAGGCAGCTTTACAACTGAAGAGAAAAGATAGGCTATTACCGAAGAAGAACTGTTCATTTAGTAAATGGCTGAAATTGGCTCAGACATAGTTTCCTCCTGAACGTTTAGGTGAACCGCCGAGCATGTTGATGACGTTATGTGTAACTTCATTATGTCTAAAACACACGATTTTATGGCGAAAATATGTTTGCAGCATTTGGTTTCAAAGTGTTATGTGCACATCTGTAGCTCTGCTACATCGTCTGTGATTGGATGATTTTACTCTCACTTGCCTTGGAAAATTACAGACGTACAAAGTCACAATAATCATATTCTGATTGGCGCAATCAAACGAGAGATGTGTCTAAACAAAGACTAGCTGTCAACTATGAAGCAGAACCGCCGATGTGCATGTGAGACACTGAAACAAAGTGGGACAAAAATATTTTCGCGACAAAATCGTGGCCATAAAATTATGTCCCAGTAGGAAACCAGAAATTTAAACCACAAGCCAGCCGATTTTCAGTTAACAATTAATTTTTTGCTTTGTCGTTATTCAAGCAAAGTGCTGAGGCATACCGGCTCTTGTCAATATTGTTTCCTCTGCCCTCTCGGAAAACTTTCATTCGTTTGCTCGGAACAATTCCTTTAAATCCTGACGTCAATCATATCTTGTTTTATTGATTTCTCTCAAAGAAGTTTCCTTGAGCCAAGACTTGTATTAGGGAAAGTATACGTAAATCTACAATGACGGGTGATACAATAATTATGAACTTTTGCTATACCTATAAGAGAGTAATCTAGTACATAATACTCTTTAAAAAAAGTAAATGAACACAAAGTTTTATTTTTACATAGAAACTGTAATATAATTATTTATACCATATACCAATAACGAGCAGGAATAGGGCAACGAAATTTGTGCCCAGCGCTTAACATCGAGGTTTTTAGCGCTGGAGAAGGGTGACATGAGGTGAGTGTGGAGCAGCACCGGAGTGAAGGGGCTGGGGGAGAGAGAGCTCCTCGAGAAGACCCGCCGACCAGCGGAATCGTCCGGCACGATTCCCACATGCGACCCGGGGAATCGAACCCGGATCGCCTTGGTGAGAGGCGATAGGTCTGACCACTCGACCACCGTGGCCCTCAGCAGGAATAGAGCTATGTGTCTAGCCAACATAATATGTCCATTTACAGATTATATTCATATCATATCGCACCTGGTACTCATCGTATGTACATAATCTTTGATTTATTGTGAACTTAATCCTAATTTATACATTAACACCAACTGAGGTCATCACTACACACTCACACTCACCTATGTTCACACACGGACACGCACACAGTCATACACATTTGTGTCTTGCGGTATCGTAAAGGTGATGTCACACTAGATGAGATGGTCAACATCGCCCTTGGCACCGTGCCTCACTCAAACACACGACCTTCAGTTTTGCTGGCTCGTGAGACGTGCTGTAGCGCGGTACGGGAAATACTTTCTTGTGTAACTGTTACAAAGGTTTCCAACGCGTTTATCTTCGAAAAGAAGGCGCACTTTAAACTGTGTCCCTATACTTTTAAAATGTCATCCGCTAATTAAAAAACATAATTTCTAAGCTCCTCAAAAGTGCTAAAAATGACGATGCTGTAGCTGAGAAAATAACACCCGTAATCTTACAACAAAACCATAGAAACCTAGATTGGACCACTTACTTTCTAGAAATAAAATAACAGGCTAATCGCTTGAAGTCCCATTGAAACACACACCCTGTTTCCCTGTTTCCATGTCTCAAAGGAAAAAAAAACTAGTGTCAACAAACTCGTAAGAAGCCATGTATTGAAAGCTAACGTAACGCTAAATGTTAAAGTAAATCACTTAAGTTTTCAATTGGAGGGCGTGGTACATAATTCAACGCAAAAAGCATTAATCTACAATAGTACGTTTCTTGAAACCAATTTGCGAAAATTAAACTATAGCAATCCTAGACAATAGTTTTAGCCAACGTTTTAAACAAAATTGTATCCAGGGTTACAAACTTCTGAGGCACAATCTCTGACGCCGGAACCTCGTGCATTTAAGGGCGCTCGGTACGGTATGCTGAACAGTGAGAAATATGTGTACCATTATTGATCATTATTGGGAGAACGAATGAAGTTAAAGTATATCGTTTTCGGAAGTAGGTGTCGTAAAGTCGTATAATTGTCTAAGACATTTTGATATACAAAACATTTTTTTTAACTTTTTAAGGAAAAACATCTGGAAAATAAGCCTTTTTTAATTAATTTAGTTTGTTGTAATAGAGTAATGCAGCATGAATAACACATAAAACCATGTCTTAGAATTATACCTTACCATGCTCTATAGCATGTTGCAATCTGAACATTTCTGGAATAATTTTATCCTGTAAAAACAGTAATTAAAATTAAATAATTTCAATTTTTTACCCGACGAAAGTAGGACATCTACTCGTGGAGGTATGCTGATTCTATCCCCAGTACCTTGGGTGAATGCAGAGCAGTTGTGAGAGAATATAAGGACATGGCAGCTCATGTTACCTAAAACTGACAGTGATTATCTGCAGGGCCCGATCTATCAGCTAGTCTTATTCTCACGTAAATACCTTCAGTCGGGTGGTAAAGACGAGTGAGGTGTCATTTTATTTATTTATTTAATTCGACATATTTTTACATGTGGCAAAGTTAAGGAAATTTTGCCTTGTCCACCACTTAACCACAGTGTCAACTTTTAATATCACCAAACAAAGTACATTATTCAGTAAGCAAAGAACATTCTCTAAAAATTACAAAACATAAAATACACTGCGAAACACAAATAAAAAAAAAAAGGAAAAGAAAACAGCACAGAAGTCGTTCACAATTCAATCACGCACACATTCACACCAAATTAATGAAAGTGAGATCATCCACTGTTCCCTCTGCAGCATCAAAATCAGCGTTCATACTTTTTAAAAGAGCTCTTTTAAATGTGTGTTGAGACAACATTTGTTTTAGATTATCCTCCAGTGCATTCCAAGCGCGCTCTGCACAAACTGTAAAATATATAGAATAAGCACTAGTACGATGCTTAGGTATGAGCAGAGGCAGAGTGACTTTCGAACGGATTCCAATTTTATGACGGGAAAGTAATTCAAATTTAGTTGTTAAATAGGAAGGAGATTTAGAATATAAAACGTTTCTTAGGAGAAGGAGGCCTGTTTTCCAGCCGTCGCCAGGACAAATTTCTATGAATTTGTGAGATACGATTACGTATTTTAAGGTTAAAAATATAACGTACTCATATATTTTAATCTTCTGCAATCTAGTGGCTTGTTCGTCAGTGAGGTCGCTGTAAACTATGTCACAGTTGTAGTCAGACAATGTAAAAATTAGTGACTGGACAAGGTATTTTTTAATGCGCAAGAGGAGTTGATTTTTTAGGCGTTTTAGCGAGTGAAGGGTGGCCAGCGCCATCCTTCATATGCTAACTACGAGGAGAGACCAATTTAAATTGCTGTTCAAAATGAGTCCTAGGTTTTTCACTGAGGATGTCTACTCGATTTTCGTATTCTCAACACTAATTTTTTGGAAATCGGCAGTGAGAGATTACTATATATTTTACCTATTCCTCTAAACACGATATAGAAGCTACCGATTTAAATTTCCGGGTTAGCACATTCGTTACCTACACAAAATACTGGATAAAATGGACCTAACTCGTCTTTACCGTACGACTGAAGGCATTCTTTTACTCAGCAGATAGATTAACAAGCTTGTTCCCTTTTCTCAATTGGTTCATTTCAATATTATGTTTAGAACGATCTGTGATTTGAATATACTTCTATTGAAAATTGCGTGTAAGTTATATAATAAAAATCAAAACTACTCGTTATTTATTTTTCAATACACCAGTAAGAAAGTATTTTAGACTTATATAATTAGAATAATAGCTAGCATAAGAGCCCCTTATTCAGGCAAATCCCAATTCAGGAAACCGAAAATATACTGCCATCCTTGTAAATGTATAAAATTGTTACTTTCGCAATTAAAAATATCAAATTTTTCATAACAGTCTGGAGTTCATTAAGGTAAGCACTTAGGACACAACCCCAACCTTCCATAACATTGTCTCAGTATCAACGAATTTGTATGTAGGTGCAATAGCGTAGTTTTCTTTGGTTTGTTTTATTTTTATAATGTTCAGTTTCAAATATGAGGACGTACAATCCTACAATAAAAAAACTATTCATATTTTCAAACATTACAAATGTTTTAAAGAATTACATGTATTTTAAAAATTAGAAATAAATAAAAGTGGTACAAAAGATAAGTATTAATGTGCGGTTAGCACTATACTCATGTTTCACATCTCACAGGTCTCTTTCCTTCAGCCATCTAGGTTTCTTGTTAGGCTGTTGTTATGTAGAAGGGGTCTTTTATATCCGTCTACAGAAACCTTTTGAAATCTGAGGTTTTATACTTTATTCAAGCAGACATACAGAGACACTGAAGACTATGGTGGACATAGCTTTTCTATATTCCTACTGGTTCGCAAGATACGCCTAGTGGGTGGTCCATGAATCTCAGGGAAATTTGGGGGTAAAGCGCAATTTTCTAAGCAGTTCTGTACCTGAAAACAATAGCCAATTACATAAATTAATGTTGCAATTGAATTTAATGACCTATTGAACATTGGATACACAAGTTCCGGCCTAATGCGTAGGTCACTGACTACGAGAGAAATTGTGTGATAAAAGCGCAAATACACAGTATTTGAGCGAAACGAAACAAAATAAATTACCTTCATTAATATGTACTTACAATTACATAGGATGCATAATGTTACCAGTTTCCGTAGTACCAGTGACAAGCTAGTGTGTCAGAGAGGTAGGCAACTGTAGTTCACATAATTTCCGCGGACACACAAAGGTTTGTCGAGCAGTATGTGCGTGGATGCGCTGTTGAATTGACTCTAACTAAACCTAGCGACGGCCTCTACAATATTATTCACACTGGCTTTTTGACGTTTCGCACTTCGCCAAATTAGAGACAAACGGTAACTTTGGACCCCGAAAAAAAATGTTTCCCGTCTTGTGATGACATCGCGCTTTTAGTGTGTCACTAAGGAAGGTATGGAGATAATTTTTTCCGTCTATTCTAGGTCTCTAAAGTTCTTATTTTCAATCAACTACGTCAATGTATAATTACAGAATTTTTATAAAGTAACTATACTAATTACCATTACAATTTTACTGACCATATATAGGTTAAGTAATAAAGAGCTGTATGAGTTGAACCCATTAATTTTTTTTAGAAATTATTAATATAGGTGCGTCATTTTGGTAGCATATAAAATGATAACTTTCATCTTCATTAATGGCTAAAAAGGAAATCACTGAAAATATATTTGTACAACATTCGTTAATGATAAAAATATTTATGTTTGTTGAACCAATGGCAATATGCATTCGGATCTGTTTAGAGTAAAATAGAGAGTGGGAGGAAACTTTTACTTTAAAATATAACTCATTTTTACCAATGACATATTCACGGAGTTATACAAATCAGAGCACCTTATGTGTAAATAATGTTGTACGTAGTTCAAATAGTATGGTTTGAACAGTATAGCAACTCCTACAAAAACTATTGGAGAAAATACTATGTTATAATTAATATATATAATATATAGGCCTTATATTTCACGGTACATCTGAATACTAATTACCATTCGTGTGATTTTACCAAACAAATATACAAAAACATTAAAATAAACACAGTGTAGCTATTATAATGTTTCATTAAAATAAAAAACTTTCACTTTTTTAAATTGTAAATATAATCACAAAAAATACTATTGTTTTTTGTGTATAGCTTTATTTTCTTATCCTGTTCATTTCTAACGCGAAAGAATTAATCGAACTTGCTAATTGTCCATAAACGTTAAATTTATCTTCATGCACTTACTCTTTGTCTGATCTCTTTAAAGTAATGATCTGACTTAAAAATATTTTATTAAAAGTATAACGTAACTACTGACATGACACTAACAAAATCCTTTAAGAATAATAATAATAATGTATTAAATTAGCACCTGTGCATAAAAATACACATAGACTTGTATTTTCTTTTGAACATCGCCAACTTTTTTTCTGCGACATTATTCATGTAAATGAAGTATTCAGTTCAACTAAGGTTATTTCTACCACAGGCTAGACAGAAAATACGTTTTCTTATGGGAGAGCTTGGCCCAGGGAAAATTTCTGCTACTAGTTTCGCTTCAATCGCTAATGAACCACATAAATACGAAACCGTAGCAAAACGAAATTTTAATAAACTTGGAAATGATAAACAGTGTTTTAACTTAATTTTAAAGTGTTAAAAGAAACCGATTTCGCGTTTTAAATTATCAACATAATGCAACTTAAAATTCAGGAATGCTCTGTGATTGGTCAGTTTGGTACACTACCGATACCAGCGCTCAAGCGGCAGAAACTTTCCCTGTGGCAAATTTATAACATTGATCTTTCTAACCTGCAGTAAGATTAACCTTATTTCAACTCGGAGGCCGTGTCCGAAACGACAATTTAGGTTATTAAATCAACCACGTGATTAGGTTAGTGCAGTAAACATTTGGGGAATTAGGGTGTAAAATTTACTGATTTGAAGTAAAGTAACATGCAAAATTCCCAAATATTACCGTAAATTCGTCGGCTGCTGTTTACCAAAGGTTTATACTCCGCTTTTAGGTTGAAATAAAAATACATATCCATTAAAACAGTAAGAACGTAAATTAAAAGCGCGTAGTGTTATTTTCTATGTAGCAAATATAGTTTTTTTTATTTAGAAATAAATTATGTATTTTCTAAATAAATCAATTCTAAAACAAAGTAAATATTATCGTAGAATTCGTAATTTAGGATGTGAAAGAAACAGCTAATTTGTTTATATTATGTAATAACGAATAGGCAATTGATTCAATAGTGAAAAAAAAAAAGCCATCGAAATACTAACAAGTATATTGCTTCCAGCTTTGCCGTACGCAGCACTGTTTCATAACGTTCGAATATATCCACTCTAACCCTAGATATGTAAAAGTTTCGTTTCGGACACAGATATACACGTAATGGAATTATTCGTTCGTTGGCCAGACTGTGTGCACTACACCTCCATGTAGCAGCAGTTGGAGAGAGGAATCGGTTATCGGCACAACAATCTTCGCGCGTATCGTGGAACACATTGCTTGCTCTTGGACTCGCAGTGGAATAAGTGTCTAATGACCATCTAAGAAAATCTACCAATATTAACCGAATCTGCTGGGTTACCCTTATCATGCCAGAAACCCTTTACTGCGGCGCAAGAGATCACGCGTAACGAATTAGTAATTCTGGGTTAATATTTATTCATAAAATTGGCAAATACCAGTTTCTAGAATTGTCGTTGAGTATTTTATCCATATTGGCTTCGAAAAAAAGCGTAGATCTCAATTGACGTTTTCAGTGTTTATTTATCTACCACGCACTCTTAGCTACTAAGTTAAACTATAAAAGCAGACGAAATGCCTACGGCGTGGCGGTATCGTGACATGTTTCACTTAGGCAGAGTAGGTATGGAGCTCTGCAAGGTGCCAGCTAGAAGACAGACAGTTGTTGTTGGGCTTGGGAGAAGTACACAAGAAGAGAGGCTGGCTGGCTGGCTGGCTGGCTGGCTGGATGGCAAGCAGGCGGTGGACGCGACATGCCTGTCTCTCTCTAGAGGGGCGGTAAGGAGAGGGGAGGTAGTGGCTGGGTGGGTTAGAGTGAACAAGGAGGGGAGGCAACTCCTCCTACCAGCCTTAGTTGAGATGTAAGCCCGCCTGTCAGTTGTCTACCTGCTTTACCCCGCCATAGCTCGCTGGCCAGATGAAGTCATTAGGCGCGCGCGCTCGCCGCTAACATAGCTGGCACGAGAGTGTATAGTATGTGTGCGAGATGCCGGAGAAAGAGTGCTTCCTACAGCATGTGTCGTCTGCTGCTGTCGCCGCCGCCGTTCTACCACCACAGTTGCCGCCTCCGCCGCCTCCACCGCCGCTCTTTGCCGCCTTCCACACGCCGCCGCTGTCACAGCGCCCGCTGGATAGTCGCTGTTTGTGGGAGCCTCTACCCACTTTCCACTCAGGCCATGGGTGAGTACATACTTGCAGTTCGTGTAGCTACCTCCAGCTTGTATCACACCTTTCAGTCCTACCAGTCTCGTCATTGTGTTCCAGTAGAAAACAGTACAGTTTCTGTTGACATATACAGTTTACCACTAGCTGCCAGACTTGTACGCATCTTGTCAGTCTAGGGCCTAGTTGTAGGAGTCGGGTGTTGCTACACGTCGCGTTATGTCTGGAACACAATAATTAAATAGTAATTTAGTAGCAAGTGACAAGCACTCTAATATTTGTTCTTGCTAAGAGAGTTCTATGCTTCTACCAGGTCTTCATCAACAGTTGAATGCCGGGTAAGCGATGTTACAAGAGAACTTATGTAGGGTTATAACTACAGCCATGGGCGTCGCAAGATCATATTTTTTGGGGAGGGGGGCGGTGGGGGGACTGTAATTTATTTAATTGTTGAGAAACACCCATCCCTAAAAGAAACCGGGGGGTCCGGGGGTCCTCTCCCGGGAAATGTTGGGGTTCCAAGATGCAAAATGGGGCTATTTAATCATTTCTCATTCCTAAACTGTTTAATTATATAGCTGGTTGAAATTGCTATGTTCTTTTTTAGAAATTTTTTTTTTTTAACTCAGCGGATTAAAGAAAAATAATACAGTTAACATGGTACATGTTGGAGCTCTATACACACCACAAAATAATGAATTTAAATACCAGAAGAAACCTGAATGTTGAACTTACAAGCTGCAGTAGCAGTAAGAATGCTCGACAAAGCATAAAAAATTAAATTAAAAAATCTTGTATTCACTGTCATTATAGTAGCCTACCTTGTCTGATCACCCTAGTAAATTTAAAAAAAAATATATTTTCAAAACCCTACCAAAATTCTGAGTAAAAATGTAACCGAATTTGAGCAGATAAACATGTATAAAGAATATCTTTAAAGTTTGTCAATCTTTAGGGCCTACTACATTTGGCATTGGCATAGTACAGAAACTGCCCGCAATGAAAGAATGACGTAATGGAAACCATAGAAAACTGTAGAAATATTTTCTTGCAGAATTTTAAACTGAAAAATTTACAATTTTACACTTAATTATTCATAAAATCTTCTGTGATTAAATTTAACACAACATGAACTTCACAAAACATAGCCTTAATTTAATTTTAAAAAATATGATAGAGGTATGAATCTACATATAATTAATAATACTAATAACACACAAAAATTAAGAAAAAGTATTTTTTTTGTAAGGCGTAATTTTTTCGATTATCCGTTCTCGGTAAAGTAGTGAGCATTTCAGGTACCTCTAATTTTTTCACTGTACACTTAGCAAGTAAGACATTACACAAAATTATTTACCTAACTCTCTACTAATTTGATTGGAAATAAATAACTAAGCATTCGTGTGTGAAATGTCGCACAAAGTTTTAATTCAAAAGTGCTAATTTTATCACGAATGGACATGTGCAACAAGTGTGTTTATAAGTTAGCTTATTACAGCACAGGCTTTGTTAGTGAGATTATTGACAAATACAAATATATCAGTGATCACAGAATTAGTATATTTCATACTACCGATACTACACAACTCAATATAGAGGCTGTTATTTAAGTAATATTAAAAACTTTCACAGGTGATTCCTTACAAGAAATGATGTACAGGCTAGTTACACTATGACATTTTTGCCTACAGCGCAATTTATAAGGGAAACATTCACCTTTGAAAAATTAATTTTTATATTGTATGTTGGCAAATTTTTGGAAACAACGTGATGTTAACTTTCAATTCTGTGCACAATGATAAGTGTTATAAAGATCTTCGACCAAATCAAGAAACTGCTTTATAAAACTCCCTTCATGAAAATAACAGGGTTCGTCTCCCTCTTATTGAATACAAATTTTGTGGCCTTGGGTTTTGTGAACATTTCATGTTGCTTTTCTGAGCAGTTCACCCTAGGCAACATAAAAGGTCTTATTTTTAAGTCCCTAGAATGTACAATTTGCTATAAAATGCATTCTAGTGTGTCTGTGTCAAGAATACAATACCTGGCATGTAGGCAAAAACTGCTACCCGCAATGTAAACTGCACACTTCATGCTCGTAAATGCATTTTGCACTTTGGAAAACAAATCCTGTGCTACATTTCTTAGAACCATGTCACATATTTCAACCAAGTAGGCCTACACCTCAACAAACTTACTTTCAAGCAACTCCACACACTGGCATGCCTATCACTGGTATTTTCACGAGTGGATATCTTTGCCACAGAAATTCGTGTGCTAACAATGCTACTGCAGCATCAGATTAATTTTAAGATATATTTCTTGTAAACGGTGAATTCTAACGAATTAAAAAAAAAAAAAAAAAAAAAAAAAGGTCCTTTTATGTTTTTGTATGTATATCTCAGAAAATGAACATGAAATATTTGCCACAGAAATTCCACTCAACGAGAGGGTGTTGTTTTCATTAAGGGGAGTGTTCTAAAGAGCGGCCTCTTGATGTGTTGAAGATCTCAATAACACTAAACATTGTGCACAGAATTGACATTTACTCCTCCTCGTTTCCAATATTTTGCAAAAAATACCATTAAAATTGAATTTCCAAGCTTGAATTTCTGTCGTATGAATTGCAGTAGACAAAAATTTCATTGTGAAGCTATATCATTTGTGGTAAAGGATCACTATATTAAATACTACATTAGAGGAGACGTACCCCCGACCTCTATGGTTGTGACGCCCGTGGCTACATCAGATGGTTCATGGAGTAAACTTGCCCGAAAATATATTTTCCTTTTTTTAGGCTTTAGTAATATTATGTATATATGTTTTAATGTTGCATAACAACACTGCGTGCGACAAAGATCAGTAGGCTACTATAAACGTGTTTATATCTCGACGTTAGTTTATTTATTTATTTATTAGATATCCCGGTTGATTAGGGACCTACCTCCCCATTCATTATTCTAGTTAAGTGGCGAGGGAGGGAGAGAGCCGTTGAACACAGATTGTACATCATTACGTTTACGTATAGGAAAAAATGTAAAACGTAACTCGGTACTTACATTTCATTATTCTCTATGGCCATGCCTGGTTTTCGCATCGTCTGCGGTATTGTTTACAGACACATTTTTTCCCATGGTACTTGGTTTAGTGTATCCAGCAGTACTTGGTTTACTGTATCCAGTAGAACTTGGTTTAATGTATCCAGCAAAACGTGGTTTACTGCATCCAGCAGTACTTGATTTATTTTATCCAGCAGTACTTGGTTTACTGTATCCAGTAGTACTTGGTTTACTGTATCCAGTAGTACTTGGTTTACTGTATCCAGTAGTACTTGGTTTACTGTATCCTGTAGTAGGGCCTACTTGGTTTACTGTATCCAGTAGTACTTGGTTTACTGTATCCAGTAGTACTTGGTATAGGTACTGTATCCTGTCGTACCGAACTTGGTTTAATGTATCCAGTAGGCCTAGTACCGAACTTGGTTTACTGTATCCAGTAGAACCGAACTTGGTTTACTGTATCCAGTAGTACCGAACTTGGTTTACTGTATCCAGTAGTACCGAACTTGGTTTACAGTATCCAGTAGTACCGAACTTGGTTTACAGTATCCAGTAGTACCGAACTTGGTTTACTGTATCCAGTAGTACCGAACTTTGTTTACTGTATCCAGTAGTACTTGGTTTACTGTGTCCAGTTGTACTTGGTTTGCTGTATCCGGTGGTACACGGTTTACTGTATCAGGTGGTACTCGGTTTACTGTATCCGGTGGTACTCGGTTTACTGTATCCGGTGGTACTCGGTTTACTGTATCCGGTGGTACTCGGTTTACTGTAAACGACAGTAATCGGGTTACTGTATCCAGCAGTACTCGGTTTACTGTATACAGCAGTACTTAGTTTACTGTATCCAGCAGTACTTGGTTTACTGTATCCAGCAGTACTTGGTTTACTGTATCCACTAGTACTTGGTTTACTGTATCCACTAGTACTTGGTTTACTGTATCCACTAGTACTTGATTTACTGTATCCAGCTGTACTTGGTTTACCGTATCATGTAGTACTACCGAACTTGGTTTACAGTATCCAGTAGTACCGAACTTGGTTTAGAGTATCCAGTAGTAACGAACTTGGTTTACAGTATCCAGTAGTACCGAACTTGGTTTACTGAATTCAGTAGTACTTGGTTAACTGTATCCAGCAGTACTTGGTTTACTGTATCCAGTAGTACCGAACTTTGTTTACAGTATATAGTAGTACCGAACTTGGTT
Organism: Medauroidea extradentata; assembly: GCA_003012365.1. Lineage (NCBI taxonomy): Eukaryota > Metazoa > Arthropoda > Insecta > Phasmatodea > Phasmatidae > Medauroidea > Medauroidea extradentata. The sequence goes on from PNEQ01044942.1 coordinate 31,346, forward strand.
TACTGTATCCAGCAGTACTTGGTTTACTGTATCCAGTAGTACCGAACTTTGTTTACAGTATATAGTAGTACCGAACTTGGTTTACTGTATCCAGCAGTACTTGGTTTACTGTATCCAGCAGTTCTTGGTTTACTGTATCCAGCAGTACTTGGTTTACTGTATCCAGCAGTACTTGGTTAACTGTATCCAGCAGTACTTGGTTTACTGTATCCAGCAGTACTTGGTTAACTGTATCCAGCAGTACTTTGTTTACTGTATCCAGTAGTACCGAACTTTGTTTACAGTATATAGTAGTACCGAACTTGGTTTACTGAATTCAGTAGTACTTGGTTAACTGTATCCAGCAGTACTTGGTTAACTGTATCCAGCAGTACTTGGTTTACTGTATCCAGCAGTACTTTGTTTACTGTATCCAGCAGTACTTGGTTTACTGTATCCAGTAGTACCGAACTTTGTATACAGTATATAGTAGTACAGAACTTGGTTTACTGAATTCAGTAGTACTTGGTTAACTGTATCAAGCAGTTCTTGGTTATCTGTATACAGCAGTACTTGGTTTACTGTATCCAGCAGTACTTGGTTTACTGTATCCAGCAGTACTTGGTTTACTGTATCCAGCAGTACTTGGTTTACTGTATCCAGCAGTACTTGGTTAACTGTATCCAGCAGTACTTGGTTTACTGTATCCAGTAGTACCGAACTTTGTTTACAGTATATAGTAGTACCGAACTTGGTTTACTGTATCCAGCAGTACTTGGTTTACTGTATCCAGTAGTACCGAACTTTGTTTACAGTATATAGTAGTACCGAACTTGGTTTACTGTATCCAGCAGTACTTGTTTTACTGTATCCAGTAGTACTTGGTTTACTGTATCCAGCAGTACTTGGTTTTCTGTATCCAGCTGTTCTTGGTTTACTGTATCCAACAGTACTTGGTTTACTGTAGACAGCAGTACTTGGTTTACTGTATCCAGCAGTACTTGGTTTACTGTATCCAGCAGTATATACTTGGTTTACTGTATCCAGCAGTACATACTTGGTTTACTGTAGCCAGCATTATTTGGTTTACTGTATCCAGCAGTACTTGGTTTACTG
>PNEQ01044942.1:32540-60255 GCA_003012365.1 Medauroidea extradentata
CTTGGTTTACTGTATCCAGCAGTACTTGGTTTACTGTATCCAGCTGTTCTTGGTTTACTGTATCCAACAGTACTTGGTTTTCTGTAGACAGCAGTACTTGGTTTACTGCATCCAGCAGTACTTGGTTTACTGTATCCAGTAGTACTTGGTGTATAGTATCCATCAGTTCTTGGTTTACTGTATCCAGCAGTACTTGGTTTACTGTATCCAGCTGTTCTTGGTTTACTGTATCCAACAGTACTTGGTTTTCTGTAGACAGCAGTACTTGGTTTACTGCATCCAGCAGTACTTGGTTTACTGTATCCAGCAGTACTTGGTGTATAGTATCCATCAGTTCTTGGTTTACTGTATCCAGCAGTACTTGGTTTACTGTATCCAGCTGTTCTTGGTTTACTGTATCCAACAGTACTTGGTTTACTGTATCCAGCAGTACTTGGTTTACTGTATCCAGCTGTTCTTGGTTTACTGTATCCAACAGTACTTGGTTTTCTGTAGACAGCAGTACTTGGTTTACTGCATCCAATGGTACTTGATTTATTGTATCCAGTAAAGAAATCTTGTCTAGAGCTTTGGATGGCAATTTACGTAAGCATCATACTGAAACAAGCAATACATATATAAAACTTTTATGTGTGTGAACTGCGGGGGTATTTTGTAATCGTAAGTTTACGGTTTTTTTTTTTTTTTTTTCATTCTTTGGGGGTCAAATTTAATTTTAGGCCTAGGATGATAGCAAGATTTGTTCAAGAACCTTCGACAATACATTCAAAACCCATTTCATTTCTTTACATCTTTGAAGAATCAGTCTTTAAAAAAATTCTGAAATTAATGTTGGGTATTTCTGTTGTCATCTCTCCGATGAGAAAAGCAAATGTGTATCTCGTCGGGTCCAATAGCTATCGATGATTAATTTCTAAAATATATTTATGACTACGTATTTTGTTTTGGCTGCACCATTAACGCATAACGATATATAATATTCGGGTTCAAGGTACAATAGGCCCGTAGCGTAGCCGGTCAAATGTGGTTTAAATTCCTGCTCTGCATGGATGTTGTGCCAGGGGCGTCATTTCTGGTTTTTCCAGGGGGGGGGGGCAAGATTTTGTTTTCTGACGACAGTGACCTTGTTGCAACTTTTTTATTAATTAAGCATGTATAAATTAGATACTTTAATAATAAAACTTCAGTTTTATGTCCTTAAGTTAGCATTATTTACATTTAAAAATACAAAAAAATACATTTATACACAAAATTTCCAAATCCAGGGGGGGGGCATTTGCCCCCCCCCCTGTAGCCCCAAATGGCGCCCCTGTGTTGTGCTGTCACCTAACTCCGCCCTCTCCTTTGTTAAAGGGGATGTAAAGTCTTCTCACCTCAAGGTAAGTTATATCGACGGCTCATAGAAAACACATTTTACCACATTCCACCTTCTTAGGTGTCGAATTTCTGAAAATTACGTCCCTTTCCATTTATTTAAATAAGCATATATATTTTTAAGCAATCTAATCGAACTCTAAAATTTCGATTGGTTTGAAATATATAGGTTACTGTAAAACACATTAAACCCTAAATTTCTTGGGTTCAGTTTAGACAAATCGTGAAGTATTTTGGGTGTTCGCAGAAACGTATCCTCAAGCAGTCTTCGATATTTGTACTGGTTCGATAAATATGGAGGAATATTCTAATACACATTTGACATATTTTCACTTACCAAAGTTTTCGGATATATTTAAATTGCGTCTTTGACATTTGTAAGTTGTAGGACCTAAGTATATAATTAAAGAGAAACCATGGAGATAGTTCTTTCAAGTTCGAGTTATATTGAAAATACATAACAAAACACGATTTCTTCCCTTTTGACCCCTTAAAAGCATATTCTTGTGAAATCCTAATATAAGTATTGGGGATATTTACGTGGCCATTATTTTGGAGGGAAAACAGTATGTACCGTAAATTAAGTGGTCCGCTAGTTATCGAGGATTAATCGATAATATAGTTTACGTCTCTTCAAACACTAACGATCGGTATTTCTAAACGATTTTATAAGGGTTTAGGTGCAGCTAATATCTTACCTGGGACTCATCGGAATTCCGAAACGCTAAATCAGTGATTTATCCTTGACTTTAACTACGTATTCGCAATACGCTTAGCCTACATGGCGGTACAAACATTACAATACAACGTATTTTACCGTTTGTTTGCCGAATATCTTCTTTAAAAAAGATAGGTAACAAAACAGCCTAACTATACAGGAGATAAAACTTCGTGGCAGCAATAATACTAAGTAGCCTAATAACCCACTATCATTTTTAAAACCGAAATAGTTCGAAATAAAGAAATTTTTGATTTTCGAAGCATTTCAGTGTAAATTTCCGGAAGCAATTACATATCGGCAAATATTGCGTTTGAATCCGGGTCACTCCGATTCATTTCTTCTTTTTTACTTTACCTATTTAACACAAAGTAAAATGAAATTAATGTTTATTGCGACAAATACAATTTATAATAATTAAAATAACGCAAAAATAAGAAAATAGGTTGACAGGAATAATGTACAATTTTTGCATATAATTTACCACTGTAAATTTATATTACCCTTTAACAAAATCACTTCTTATGTACGGAATGAAATATAACTAGACCTTTTTATATTCCTTGTGCTTAAGAATCGAAGAAATATTGTGCGTACGAACAAGAAGCACCTTTTTTAAACTTAGAAAATATAGGCCTACTATGGATTTAAAAACATTTGTCAAAAACAATACGTTTCAACATTCAGAAGTTTTGACTATGTTGTAATTTACAAATATTCCAAATTTTCTAAAATAATTTGCAAAATAAAATTTTATTAGGAAAATAAAACGAATTAGTTTTAAAATTTTTACGTGAAGTACACGTTGCACTTCATCTGTGTTACATAAAATGTAAAAAATAAAAATATAAATTATTAAATGTGTTTACGATATATTTACCTACAGAAAAAATGTAGTCTGTGACGGAAGTTTTTCAAAACAGTTAGCGTGTTATAAATACATTATTTAAACTTCCAAAATTGTAAAAAAATCTCAACTTTCTGGCCATTCTAGTTAAAAATTTAGTTAAATATTTAAAACCAAATAGCAAATTCGTAAAAGTCTAATTCAAAAATGTGTTCGCTGGTTTAGTACATTGTGCATGACAAGAATATTTGATAGGCGTGCCAGTGCCTCTTTTCGATCATTTGTCGTGAGACAAATCTTAAGGTAGGAGACCACACTCAAAAAAATTACGACATATTTTCAGCAGCTTGGGTAATTTATTTTCAAAGTAATCACACATGTACACTAATGTGCGAATTATATGTTCATATATCGAGAAGTTTCAAGCTTAACTTATAAGACTGCTTTTCTCAGCGTGAGTGCAAATACACCAAAACGATTCAAATCTGCCATGTACATATAAACATATGAAATTATATCTTTGTTCATGTGATGCAATCTTCTAACACAGTGAACCTACAACAATTACATCTAACCAAAGTTTGGACAATAAAGTTTCAAAAATTAAATTTGCCCACAGTCTGGCAAGTTGTTTTAGAAAAACATAGGTAAGATAATGTATTCATACCATGAAATATTGGAAATAAGAGCGGACGAACATTTTATAAACACTGAATCGTCAAATAACATAAAATACACAGTTCCCTACTTAGTTATGCGGGATGGAGTGTGTTAATTGAACGTGGCGTTAGCTTATGAATAACATGCCGAAAATACGTTTTCGAAAATTTTAAAAAATGAATTATAGTGGTCGTGATACTAACCTTAAAATAACAATAAAGTATAATTTCTTAATATAAAACAAAATAACACTCTGAATAGTGTCAAAACAATTTGATGGCGATATTACTGCAAACAATTTAGCGTCATCCTATGTTTAAAACCGAAATTATATTTATAAAATACGTAAATATCAAGTGACTGTACGAAGTAGATACTATATCTGTAGTGCGTTTGTGCATTTTCAGGTTCATGGCTACTGTAGATATCTCATGTGATCAAGAAAGTATGTTCAAATGGCGACAGTTTTAAAATACAAACACTACATTACTGTATGTGAATAGAGTGTCATATAATTCGGAAAAATTGTTTATATATGACGTGTGTGTTCAGGAAATGAATTTTTTTGGTATATCGTGAAAAAAAAATCATATGGCTGCCATTATAGGTAGACGTCATTACGACGGTAGTTCCAAGTTGAGTTTATAACTTCGGTCCTTGCAAGATCATTACATAACTGCTCAACTTGCACAAGTTATGTCTTCTTGCAAGTATTATCCTTAGTATGCTACACGTGTGTATATTTGTTTAACGTTCACCAGTTCTATGAAAGCATACTGTCTAGCGGCCAAGACGGCGGTGCTTTTAAAGCATTATATTCTTGGCGCAGAATGTTTGATAGGGTATAAACGTGTACAGTACACATTGCTCATAATATAACGAGAAGACTACACGCCAGTCACTGACTCACATCTAGAGGCTAACGTGACGTGTGATGTATGTGTTGTCTCGTCCTTACCGTCTCGAACACAATAAATACGTCCTCACACACGGCAACTTCAAAAAGTCTACTTACATTTTTTAATACGTTTGAACAGCATGTGGGTATTTTTTTTAAATTCTTACATATCAAAATTATAATAGGTAATTATTAATCTTTATGATTAATTCTCCTTTACAACAAATTAAAATGTATTACATTAAGTTTCGAATGTAAAAAAAAAAATTGTGATTTTGTTGGTTAGCTATAGAAAATCACTGCTAGCTACCTGTTTTATAAAGAAATGCACTGCCCAGTGTCGCCTTGGTTTGTTTATAGTCTCGCACGGGGCGACAACTAATAAGCCGGGACAAATCCGATACTATCTCAGGAAATGGATAAAATACGTTAAGGAATACTGTCGCATGTTAGGTCTCGGCCGCTGCTCATCTAGCTCCGGAGATATTAGTTTGCACTTAGGTAGAACCTACTGTTTAGGACTATGGTCGCATATTAGGTCTTGGCCACTGCTCATCTAGCCCCGGAGATATTAGAACTAAGGTAGGACCTACTGTTTAGGAATACGGTCGCATATTAGGTCTTGGCCAATGCTCATCTAGCCCCGGAGATATTAGCATTAAGGTAGGACCTAATGTTTAGAAATACGGTCGCATATTAGGTCTCGGCCACTACTCATCTAGCCCCAGAGATATTAGCACTTAGGTAGAACATACTGTTTAGGAATACGGTCGCATATTAGGTATAGGCCACTACTCATCTAGCCCCGGAGATATTAGCACTTAGTTAGAACCTACTGTTTAAGAATATGTTCGCTTATTAGGTCTCGGCCGCTGCTCATCTAGATCCGGAGATATTAGCACTGTGGTTAGAACCTACTCTTTAGGAATACGGTCGCATATTAGATCTCGGTCGCTGCTCATCTAGCTCCGGAGATATTAGTTTGCACTTAGGTAGGACTTACTGTTTAGGACTATGGTCGCATATTAGGTCTTGGCCACTGCTCATCTAGCCCCAGAGATATTAGCACTAAGGTAGGACCTACTGTTTAGGAGTACGGTCGCATTTTAGGTCGCGGCCACTGCTCATATAGCCCCGGAGATATTAGCACTTAGTTAGAACCTACTATTTAGGAATACGGTCGCATATTTGATCTCGGCCACTGCTCATCTAGCCACGGAGATATTAGCACTTAGGTGGAACAGACTGTCTAGGAATACGGTCGCATGTTGGGTCTCGGCCGCTGCTCATCTAGATCCGGATATATTAGCACTTAGGTAGAACCTACTGTTTAGGAATACGGTCGCATATTAGGTCTCGGCCACTGCTCATCTAGCCCCGGAGATATTAGCACTAAGGTAGAACCTACTGTTTAAGAATACGATCGCTAATTAGGTCTCAGCCACTGCTCATCTAGCCCCGGAGATATTAGCACTAAGGTAGGACCTAATGTTTAGAAATACGGTCGCATATTAGGTCTCGGCCACTGCTCATCTAGCCCCAGAGATATTAGCACTTAGGTAGAACATACTGTTTAGGAATACGGTCGCATATTAGGTATAGGTCACTGCTCATCTAGCCCCGGAGATACAAGCACTTAGTTAGAACCTACTGTTTAAGAATATGTTCGCTTATTAGGTCTCGGCCGCTGCTCATATAGCCCCGGAGATATTAGCACTTAGGTAGAACATACTGTTTAGGAATACGGTCGCATATTAGGTATAGGCCACTGCTCATCTAGCCTCGGAGATATTAGCACATAGGTAGAACCTACTGTTTAGGAATACGGTCGCTTATTAGGTATAGGCCAATGCTCATTTAACCCCGGAGATTTAGCACTTAGTTAGAACCAACTGTTTAGGAATATGGTCACATATTAGTTCTCGGCCACTGCTCATTTAGCAACGGAGATATTAGCACTTAGGTGGAATATACTATTTAGGAATACGGTCGCATGTTGGGTCTCGGCCGCTGCTCATCTAGATCCGAAGATATTAGCACTTAGGTAGAACCTAATGTTTAGGAATACGGTCGCATATTAGGTCTCGGCCACTGCTCATATAGCCCCTGAGATATTAGCACTAAGGTAGGACCTACTGTTTAGGAATATGGTCGCATGTTAGGTCTCGGCCATTGCTCATGTAGCCACTGAGATATTAGCACATAGGTAGAACATACTGTTTAGGAATACTGTCGCATATAAGGTATAGGCCACCGCTCATCTATCCCCGGAGATATTAGCACTTAGGTAGAACATACTGTTTAAGAATATGGTCGCATATTAGGTATATGCCACTGCTCATCTAGCCTCGGAGATATTAGCACATAGGTAGAACCTACTGTTTAGGAATATGGTCGCTTATTAGGTATAGGCTAATGCACATCTAGCCTCGGAGATATTAGCACTTTATTAGAACCTATTGTTTAGGAATATGGTTGCATATTAGGTCTCGGCCACTGCTCATCTAGCCACGGAGATATTAGCACTTAGGTGGAATATACTGTTTAGAAATACGGTCGCATGTTGGGTCTCGGCTGCTGCTCATCTAGCCACGGAGATATTAGCACGTAGGTAGAACATACTGTTTAAGAATACGGTCGCATATTAGGTATAGGCCACTGCTCATCTAGCCCTGGAGATATTAGCACTTAGTTAGAACCTACTGTTTAGGAATATGGTCGCTTATTAGGTATAGGCCAATGCTCATCTAGCCCTGGAGATATTAGCACTTAGTTAGAACCTACTGTTTAGGAATATGGTCGCTTATTAGGTATAGGCCACTGCTCATCTAGCCCAGGAGATATTAGCACTTAGGTGGAACATACTGTTTAGGAATACGGTCGCATATTAGGTCTCGGCCACTGCTCATCTAGCCCAGTAGATATTAGCACTTAATTAGAACCTACTGTTTAAGAATATGGTCGCATATTAGGTCTCGGCCACTGCTCATCTAGCCACGGAGATATTAGCACTTAGGTGGAATATACTGTTTAGAAATACGGTCGCATGTTGGGTCTCGGCTGCTGCTCATCTAGCCACGGAGATATTAGCACTTAGGTAGAACATACTGTTTAAGGATATGGTCGCATATTAGGTATATGCCACTGCTCATCTAGCCTCTGAGATATTAGCACATAGGTAGAACCTACTGTTTAGGAATATGGTCGCTTATTAGGTGTTGGCCAATGCTCATCTGGCCCCGGAGATATTAGCACTTTGATATAACCTATTGTTTAGGAATATGGTTGCATATTAGGTCTCGGCCACTGCTCATCTAGCCACGGAGATATTAGCACCTAGGTGGAACATACTGTTTAGGAATACAGGCGCATGTTGTGTCTCGGCCGCTGTTCATCTAGATCCGGGAGATATTAGCACTTAGGTAGAACCTACTGCATAGGAATACAGTCGCATATTATGTCTCGGCGCCTGCTCATCTAGCCCTGGAGATATTAGCACTTAGGTAGGACCTACTGTTTAGGAATACGGTCGCATATTAGGTCTAGGCCACTGCTGATCTAGCCCCGGAGATATTAGCACTTAGATAGAACCTACTTTTTAGGAATATGGTCGCATATTAGGTCTCGGCCACTGCTCATCTAGCCCCAGAGATATTAGCACTTAGGTAGAACATACTGTTTAGGAATACGGTCCCATATTAGGTATAGGCCACTGCTCATCTAGCCCTGGAGATATTAGCACATAGGTAGAACCTACTGTTTATGTATATTGTCGTATATTAAATCTCGGCCACTGCGGATCTAGCCCCGAAGATTTTACTACTTATATAGAACCTACTGTTTAGGAATACGGTCGTACATTAGTGTCACGGCCGCTGTTCATCTAGCTCCGGAGATATTAGTTTGCACTTAGGTACAACCTACTGATTAGGACTATGGTCGCATATTAGGTCTTGGTCACTGTTATTCTAGCCCCGGAGATATAAGCACTTTGTTAGAATTTACTGTTTAGGAATATGGTGGCATATTAGGTCTCGGCCATTGCTCATATAGCCCCGGAGATATTAGCACTTAGGTAGAATCTTCTATTTCGCAATACGGTGGCATGTTAGGTCTTGGCCACTGCTCATCTAGCACCTGAGATATAAGCATTTAGGTAGAATCTACTGTTTAGGTATACGGTCGTATGTTAGGTCTCGGCCGCTGCTTATCTAGCTTAGGAGATATTAGCACTTAGGTAGAACATACTGTTAATGAATACGGTCGCATGTTAGGTCACCTACGCTGCTCATCTACCCGCGGCGATATTAGCAGTTAGGTAGAACCTAATGTTTAGGAATACGGTCGCATCTTAGGTCTCGGCCGCTGCTCATCTAGCCCAGGAGATATTAGCACTTAGATAGAACATTCTGTTTAGGAATGCGGTCGCATGTTAGGTCTCGGCCACTGCTCATCTAACCCCGGAGGTAGTAGCACATAGGTAGAACCTACTGTTCAGGAATACAGTCGCATATTATTTCTCGGCCACTGCTCATCTAGCCCTGGAGATATTAGCAGTTAGGTAGAACCAACTGTTTAGGAATACGGTCACATATTAGATCTCGGCCACTGTTCATCTAGCCACGGAGATATTAGCGCTTTGGTGGAACATACTGTTTAGGAATTCGGTGTCATGTTGGGTTTAGGCCGCTGCTCATCTAGCCCAGGAGATATTAGCACTTAGGTAGAACATACTGTTTAGGAATACGGTCGCATATTAGGTCTCGGCCACTGCTCATCTAGCCCCGGAGATATTAGCACTTAGGTAGAACCTACTGTTTAGGAATATTCTCGCATATTAGATCTCGGCCACTGCTCATCTAGCCACGGAGATATTAGCACTTAGGTAGAACCACCTTTTTAGGAATACGGTCGCATATTAGATCTCGGCCACTGCTCATCTAGTCCTGGGGATATTAGCAGTTAGGTAGAACCTACTGTTCAGGAATACGGTCGCATTTTAGGTTCCGGCCGCTGCTCATCTAGCCCCGGAGATAGGTAGAACCAACTGTTTTGAATACAGTCGCATATTAGATCTCGGCCACTGCTCATCTAGCCACTGAGATATTAGCACTTAGGTAGAACCTACTGTTTAGGAATACTCTCGCATATTAATTCTCGGCCACTGCTCATCTAGACTCGGATATTAGCACTTAGGTTGTACCTACTCTTTATGAATACCATCCTATGTGTTCAATTTTGAAAGTTCCTAGAGTTGTGTAAAATGTATTTGTATGGGTGTCTGAATGATGCAAAAATCGCGACGATAGCCTGTTGTGACTTCTATAGCGACGATTAATAATTTCACCCCGTTTCATACATGAGTAGCTGATTTTTTTAAAAAAAATCCCTTCTTTAATTTCGCATACTTGTTGATGGGAATTCATTTTCAAAGTTTCACGTTTGTAGGTACAGCATTTAAAACGTACTATGATTTTCTGTTCAGTACTGTCGGTGTGAAGTATCTATTCTCTGTTCACACGAAGTTAAGTTCTGAAGTAAAGAATTAACGTAATATCATTGTACTTCCCTATATTCTAATTGGCTCAATTTGTGTAGCGCTCCGACGTACTATTTCCTACCGATAAAACTGTGTACAGTCGAAATCTTAGAAAACAACAACGCCCTATATAGTAAAACAATATTGCGTGAAAGTTTCGTACGTGTTATCGATACACGGAAACAAAAATTATATGAAAACGTGATAAAAATATTGACATAATGTAAAATTTCAGTATATATTTAAAAATTTAATTGTAATTATCAAGCCATGACTAACGATCGTATTCAAATATTCTGGTACTAACGTAATGAAAATTTGGTACTATATGCAGAAAAAAGTTGTCAACAAAATGAGTGATTATACTTACTGTAAAGTCCTCCTGGATTATTTTGTAAGCCTACTTCGTTTTGGAAAAATGACATTTCATAAATCTCCAAACAATCTGTCGATAATTCACGACACATATTGTTTTTTTTGTAAAGAATGTTATGCGAGATTTTTATTCTTGCCTTATAAATATCACCGCAGTTTGTTTAGTAATGAAGACATATATCCTCTTTTCGTAAACAATGTAAGACATTTTCAGTGTTCACGTCCAACATCACATAACCTAATCCGCAAGCGGCGTAAACATAAACCGACGCGAGGACGGAACGGAATAGATAAAGGAATTTTGGTTCGGACTAATTGGAACGGAAAATATCTGATTGTGATATTTCTGACTTATTTTTACTGTGATAGTTATTACTGAATTAAACTTTTGGTAGTTTCTGAGTATCGTACATCTCTAAATACTGGCAAGTGTACCAAAAATCTCGTACGTTTAACAGTGCGTCAGTCGTTACATAACTCGTGAATCAACTGTACGGACTTGTCGTCCGCTAACGATAATTATAGTAATACACATAGCGTCGAAGATTGTGTTTGCAACGTCTGTATATTTTAGATATTTGTTAATTAAACTTTCTCGTTAAGTGATAGAGTGGTAAATTTATATATATACACGACAGATAACAAAGATCTATTTCTTATGCAAGATCACAGTTCACGTCGGTCGGCAGCTAATGAACATGTTTGTTTATGATTTGCTTTGTTTATCTTAATTCTCAACTTAAGAGTGAACGGAGGATATAAGGCAGGACCCTCCAGTTCTAGCAACCAGGGTTCACTCTCCCGGCTGTGTCCGCACTCTCTCGAGATAAACCAGTTGTTGGTACCTACTGCGAATTCCGCAAACATCAACTAGTGGTATGATAATGATTACTGCACACTTGAGCCGCAAGTCAGTGACTTAAATATTAGTAGCCTCTTTGTCAACGTACATTAGTGACAAGAAAACAACATATTCTTATTATTTCAACCATTACCATTAAATTTGTTTTACTAACATGCACACACAAAATTAAAATTTTACTATACACGCACATGCAATTAAAGGGTGAAAGTGAACTTGAATTTTTTGGACTTTTGACACGTAAGTAAAAATTTTAGTTTTTTTTTCTTCATAACACTAAGTAAGTTATAAAAGCAATATGTATGTCACGAAAAAAAAAAAAAAAAATCAACAAGTTTATTGTCTTGCCAGTAGAACGCCGAGACGAGCGAGTTAAAAAATGCAATCATTCAACTAGAAGCAGAACTGCAAATACGTACATAAGGTAATAAAACCAAATGGTGCAAAAATTTTTCACCACTTTCTTGTGGTCTTAGTAATATCTTACACACTCTCGTGGCTCTAGTTATATCTTACACACTCTCGTAGCTCTAGTTATATCTTAGCACACCCTCGTAGCTCTAGTAATATCTTAGCATACCCACATGCCTGTAGTAATATCTTAGCACACCCTCGTAGCTCTAGTAATATATTAACACACACTCGTAGCTCTATTAGTATCTTAGCACACCCTTGTGGCTCTAATAATATCTTAGCACACTCTCGTGACTCTGGTAATATCATAGCACATCCTCGTAGCTCTAGTAACATATTATCACACTCGTAGCTCTAGTAATATATTAGCACACCCTGGTTGCTCTAATAACATATTTTCACACTCTCGTAGCTCTAGTAATATCTTAGCACACCTTAGTGGTTCTAGTAATATCTCAGCACCCCTTCGTGGCTCTAGTAATATCTTAGAACAGCCTCGTAGCTCTAGTTATATCTTAGCACACCCTCGTAGCTCTAGTAATATCTTAGCACACTCACGTGCCTGTAGTAATATCTTAGCACACCCTTGTAGCTCTACTAACATATTATCATACTCTCGCAGCTCTAGTAATATCTTAGCACACCCTCGCTGATCTAGTGATATCTTAACACACCCTCGTAGCTCTAGTAATATCTTAGCACACCCTCGTGGCTAAAGTTATATCTTAGCACATCCTTGTGGCTCTAGTAACATATTAGCACACCCTCGTGGCTCTAGTAATATCTTAACACACCCTCATGGCTATAGTAATATAGTAGGACACCATCGTGTCTTTAGTAACATATTACCATACACTCGTAGCTCTTGTCATATCTTAGCACACATTCGTGGCTCTAGTTACATATTAGCACGGTCTCGTAGCTCTAATAATATCTTGGTACAGGTACACTCTCGTAGCTCTAGTAATATCTTAGCACACCCTCGTGGCTATAGTAATTTCTTAGCATACCCTCGTGGCTCTTGTATTATATTAGCACACCCTCGTAGCTCTAGTAACATATTATCACACTCTCGTGTCTCAATAATATCTTAGCACACCCTTGTAGCTCTAGTAATAGCTTAGCACACCCTCGTGGCTCTAGTAATATCTTACACCTCCTCGCAGCTTTAGTAACATATATCACACTCTCGTAGCTCTAGTAACATATTATCACACCCTCGTGGCTCCAGTAACATATTAGCACACCCTCGTGGCTCTAGTAATATCCTAGCACACTCTCGTAACTCTAGTAATATCTTAGCACACTCTCGTAACTCTAGTAATATCTTAGCACACTCTCGTAGCTCTAGTAACATCTTAGCACGTCCTCGTGGCTCTAGTAACACATAACACCGTCGTGGTTCTAGTAACATATTAGGACACTCTCGTAGCTCTAGTAATATCTTAACCCACCCTCATGGGTACAGTAATATCTTAGGACACTCTCGTGGCTGTAATAACATATTAGCACGCCCTCGTAGCTCTGGTAATATCTTAGTACACCCTTGTGGCTATAGTAATATCTTAGCATGCCCTCGTAGCTCTTGTAATATCTTAGCACACCATCGCTGCTCTAGTACCATATTATCACACCCTTGGTGCTCTAGTAACATATTACACTCTCGTAGCTCTATTAACATCTCAGCACACCCTTGTGGCTCTAGTAACATCTTAGCACACCTTCGTGGCTATAGTTATATCGTAGGACACTATGGTGTCTCTAGTAACATATTAGCACACCCTTGTAGCTCTAGTAATATCTTAGCACACCCTAGGGGCTATAGTAATATCATAGCACATATTAGTAGCTCTAGTAACATATTATCAGACTCTCATAGCTCTAGTAACATATTATTACACTCTCGTAGCTCTAATAATATCTTAGCACACTCTCGTGGGTCTAGTAACATCTTAGCACACCCTCGTGGCTCTATTAATATATAAGCTCACTCTCGTAGCTTTATTAATATTGTAGCACAATCTCGTTACTCCAGTTATATCTTAGCTCACTCTTGTGGCTCTATTGATATCTTAGTACACTCTCGTGTCTCTAGTGATATCTAAGCACACCCTCGGGGCTCTAGTATTATCTAAGCCCACACTCGGGGCACTAGTAATGTCGTAGCACACTCTCGGGACTTAATCAATATCTTAGCACACTCTCGGGGCTCTAGTAATTTTAATCACACCCTCGGGGCTCTAGTTATATCTTAGCGCACTCTCGGGGCTCTAGTAATATCCAAGCAGGCCCTCGGGGCTCTCGCAATATCTTAGCACAATCTTGGGGCGCTAGTAATATCCAAGCAGGCCCTCGGGGCTCTCGCAATATCTTAGCACAATCTTGGGGCGCTAGTAATATCCAAGCACACCCTCGGGTCTCTAGTAATATCCACGCACACTCTCGGGGCTCTAGCAATATTTTAGCACACTCTTGGGGCGCTAGTTACATCTAAGCACACACTCACGCCTCTAGTAATATCTTAGCTCACTCTCGGGGCTCTAGTAATATCTTAGCTCACTCTCGGGGCTCTAGTAATATCTTAGCACACTCTCGGGGCTCTAGCAGTATCTTAGAATACTCTTGGGTTTCTAGTATCATCTTAACTCCTTCTCTAGGCTCTAGTAATATCTAAGCTCACCCTTGAGGCTCTAGTAATATCTTATTACACTCTCTGGGCTGTAGTAATATCTTAGCACACTTTCGGGGCTCAAGTAATATCTAAGCACACCCTCGGGGCTGTAGTATTATCTTAACACACGCTCTGGGCTCTAGTAATATCTTAGGACACATTCGGGGCTCTAGTAATATCTTAGCAAACCCTCGTTGCTCTAGCAGTATCTTCGCACATCCTCGGGCCTGTCGTAATATCTTTCCTGACCCTCCAGGCTCTAGTAATATGTAAGCACACCCTGGGGGCTCTAGTAATATCTTACCACACCCTCGGGGCTGTAGCAATATCTTTGCACACTATTGTGGCTCTAGTAATATCTAAGCACTCTCGGTATTCTAGTATTATCTTAACACACTCTCCGGGCTCTACTAATATCTTAGCACACCCTAGGGGCTCTAGTAATGTCTTAGCATATTCTCGGCGGGGCTCTATCTATATCTTAACACACCCTCGGGGCTCTAGCAATATCGTACCGCACTCTTGGGGTTATTGTATTATTTAACACTCTCTCCAGGCTCTAGTAATATCTAAGCACACTCTCTCCAGGCTCTAGTAATATCTTAGCACACTCTTGGGGGTCTAGTAATATCTAAGCACACCCTCGGGGCTCTAGTAATATCTTAGCACATTCTCGTGGCTCTAGTAATATTTTAGCACACACCACACAGTTTACAAGCTTCCTACAGCACAATTGGAATATTTCTTTGGATCTTCCGCTGGATACGTTAGAAGTTGTAAGTAACATTTCATATTACATGTTTTTGTTTAAGCTATGTGGGCCAAACGTCACATAGACTAAATTCATTTGTGATATAGGTATTTCCAAATGTATACATTTAAGCGTATTATATTGTTGTATTACTGTACCATGATAGTGTGTTAATACAGTGCATTAGTAAAAAACCACATGACTATTAATTTGGCTTTCTTCCAGTGTATTTTTAATTTTTTTTTTTTTTAATTTAACTTTCTTGTTAATATGCTGAACCATTAATTTTTGAGCTTTGATAAGACATATATGCACGGTTTTCTTTCCCCAATAACAAAATTAACACAGCCCTTGCAGCATTATTTAAATACGTAACGTTATAGGTACCAACCGTTGCACTTTTGTAGTGGTTAAAAAGTACAATGACATTGTTGGTAACATTCACATTTTTTTTTTACAGCGCGTGGATGGACAACATTACATTTTCCGTAGTTGCGTCTTCAGATATTAGCGTCTAATGTTAATCCGAAATGTAAAAAATTCCGTGTACTCCCGTATGTTTTGCAGGAGTTTCTTGATGTTCAGTATTTTTTTCTATTGTACCTTTGAATTCTTTCGATAGAAGATTTGCTCATTTGTGTATATTTAACAGATCTCTATGTTGGTTTACATAGAGGGACAAGGAAACATTTATTACTCGCTTTTTCATTACACACCATAATAATAATAATAATAATAATAATAATAATAATAATAATAATAATAATAATAACAACAACAACACTGCTGCATGTGGCACGCGATATAGCGAGCGGCTTTCGACACCATGTTGCCATGAGTAATCATTAATATCTATTGTCTCCGCAGACGTATAGTTACTTTTGAGAACGTCTTAGTGTGTATTGTGTATATTAAAAAGAGACAGGAAAGAAGAAGTTTTCTCAAAGGAAAAACATGACCAGGTTTTCAGAAATACCAACATTTGCCCCGAACAATGTTTACGAGCATTCACGTGGCTGAAGTGCATAGTTTTATATTTGTACTACATGCTGTTAGTTTTATACACGTTTCTTGTCACTTAAGTTTATATTTGTACTACATGTTGTTTTATATTTGTACTACATGTTGTTTTATATGCGTCACTTGTGACTTTAGTTTATATTTGTAATACATGCTGCATGTGACTTAAGTTTATATTTGTACTACATGCTGTTAGTTTTATACATGTTACTTTTGACTTAAGTTTATATTTGTACTACATGCTGTTAGTTTATACACGTTACTTTTGACTAAAGTTTATATTTGTACTACATGTTGTTAGTTTTACATATGGTACTTGTGACTTAAGTTTATATTTTTACTACATGCTGTTATTTTTATACACGTTACTTTTGACGGAAGTTTATATTTGTACTACATGCTGTTAGTTTTATACAAGTTACTTTTAACTTGAGTTTATATTTGTACTACATGCTGTTAGTTTTATACACGTTACTTTTGACTTAAGTTTATATTTGTACTACATGCTGTTAGTTTATACACGTTACTTTTGACTAAAGTTTATATTTGTACTACATGTTGTTAGTTTTATATATGGTACTTTTGACTGAAGTTTATATTTGTACTACATGCTGTTTGTTTATTACACGTTACTTGTCACTTAAGTTTATATTTTTACTACATGCTGTTTTTTTATATGTGTTACTTGTGACTTAAGTTTATATTTGTAATACATGCTGTTATTTTATACACAATACTTGTCACTTAAGTTTATATTTGAACTACATCCTGTTAGTTTTATATATGGTACTTGTGACTTAAGTTTATATTTGTACTACTTGCTGTAAGTTTTATATATGGTACTTGTGACTTAAGTTTATATTTGTACTACATGCTGTTAGTTTTATACACATTTCTTTTGACTGAAGTTTATATTTGTACTACATGCTGTTCATTTTATACACGTTACTTGTGACATAAGTTTATATTTGTAGCCTACTACATGTTGTTTTATATGCATTACTTGTGACTTAAGTTTATATTTGTAATACATGCTGTTAGTTTTATACACGTTACTTGTCACTTAATTTTATATTTGTACTACATGCTGTTAGTTTTGTACATGTTACTTTTGACTTAAGTTTATATTTGTACTACATGCTGTTTGTTTATTACACGTTACTTGTCACTTAAGTTTATATTTTTCTACATGCTGTTAGTATTATACACGTTACTTGTCACTTAAGTTTACATTTGTATTATATGCTGTTAGTTTTATACATGTTACTTTTGACTTAAGTTTATATTTGTACTACATGCTGTTAGTTTTATACACGTTACTTGTCACTTAAGTTTATATTTGTACTACATGCTGTTAGTTTTATACACATTACTTGTCACTTAAGTTTATATTTGTACTACATGCTGTTAGTTTTATACACGTTACTTGTCACTTAAGTTTATATTTGTACTACATGCTGTTAGTTTTATATACGTTACTTGTGACTTAAGTTTATATTTGTACTACATGCTGTTTTATATGTGTTACTTGTGACTTAAGTTTATATTTGTAATACATGCTGTTAGTTTTATACACGTTACTTGTCACTTAATTTTATATTTGTACTACATCCTGTTAGTTTTATATATGGTACTTGTGACTTAAGTTTATATTTGTACTACATGCTGTTAGTTTTATATATGGTACTTGTGACTTAAGTTTATATTTGTACTACATGCTGTTAGTTTTATACACATTTCTTTTGACTGAAGTTTATATTTGTACTACATGCTGTTCATTTTATACACGTTACTTGTGACATAAGTTTATATTTGTACTACATGCTGTTTTATATGCATTACTTGTGACTTAAGTTTATATTTGTACTACATGCTGTTCATTTTATACACGTTACTTGTGACATAAGTTTATATTTGTACTACATGTTGTTTTATATGCATTACTTGTGACTTAAGTTTATATTGTAATACATGCTGTTAGTTTTATACACATTACTTGTCACTTAATTTTATATTTGTACTACATGCTGATAGTTTTGTACATGTTACTTTTGACGTAAGTTTATATCTGTACTACATGCTGTTTGTTTATTACACATTACTTGTCACTTAAGTTCATATTTCTACTACATGCTGTTAGTTTTATGTATGGTACTTGTGACCTAAGTTTATATTTTTACTACATGCTGATAGTTTTATACATGTTACTTGCGATTTAAGTTTATATTTGTACTACATGCTGTTAGTTTTATACACATTACTTGTCACTTAATTTTATATTTGTACTACATGCTGTTAGTTTTGTACATGTTACTTTTGACTTAAGTTTATATTTGTACTACATGCTGTTTTTTTATTAAACGTTACTTGTCACTTAAGTTTATATTTTTACTACATGCTGTTAGTATTATACACGTTACTTGTCACTTAAGTTTACATTTGTACTATATGCTGTTAGTTTTATACATGTTACTTTTGACATAAGTTTATATTTGTACTACATGCTGTTAGTTTTATACACATTACTTGTCACTTAAGTTTATATTTGTACTACATGCTGTTAGTTTTATACACGTTACTTGTCATTTAAGTTTATATTTGTACTACATGCTGTTAGTTTTATACACGTTACTTGTCACTTAAGTTTATATTTGTACTACATGCTGTTAGTATTATACACGTTACTTGTCACTTAAGTTTAGATTTGTACTATATGCTGTTAGTTTTATACATGTTACTTTTGACTAAAATTTATATTTGTACTACATGCTGTTAGTTTTATACACGTTACTTGTCACTTAAGTTTATATTTGTACTACATGCTGTTAGTTTTATACACGTTACTTGTCACTTAAGTTTATATTTGTACTACATGCTGTTAGTTTTATACACGTTACTTGTCACTTAAGTTTATATTTGTACTACATGCTGTTAGTTTATCACACGTTACTTGTCACTTAAGTTTATATTTGTACTACATGCTGTTAGTTTTATACATGTTACTTTTGACTTAAGTTTATATATTTACTACATGCTGTTAGTTTTATACACGTTACTTGTCACTTAAGTTTATATTTGTACTACATGCTGTTAGTTTTATACACGTTACTTGTCACTTAAGTTTATATTTGTACTTTATGTTGTTAGTATTATACATGTTACTTTTTACTAAAATTTTGTATTAGCACCACATGCTGTATTTTTATACACGTTACTTTTGACTTATTTTTATATTTGTACTACATGCTGTTTGTTTTATACACGTAATTTGTGACTTAATTTTATGCTTGTGAAACATTTTTAGCTCTCATAGTCTTCCCATAGCGGCATGTTGTAGTCAAATTTTGCAAGTTACGGGAACATGCTAATAACAAAACCAACTTACTCGAATGACATAATTTTCACAGAAATGAGATAGTATGGGTGATGACTGTATTCAGTTTCTTGGACGTACTCCATTGCAAATTGAATGACTGTCAAAGAAAACTGAACAAGTTTTCTTTGACAGTCATTCAATTTGCAATTGAGTTATCTAATTTCAGTGTAAAATATTTCATTCACTTAAGTAAGTTTGTTTTTTAATTTGCATGTTCCCGCAACTTGGAAATTTTGACTTTGCCATGCCGCTATGAGAAGACTATGACAGCTAAAACCGTTTCACATGTGGGAAATGTAGTCAAAAGTAACGTCTGTAAAACTAACACTATGCCGTACAAATATAATGTTATGCACTTTAGTCATGTAAACACCTTAAGATAGCGCTTCGTCTCTTATTATCTTATATGCGAAACAGTATATAATTTTAAAAATTCAGCATGCTTGTAGAAATATTATTTTCGGGCATATCAAAATTGCTAAATTGGCTTTTTTGATTGTAAACATCACATGGATTCTTAAAATGCAAAACAAAATGTATGCACTGGTCTTTGCTTCATACTATCCAAAAATAGCATTTGGGGTCATCACTACAAGAAAAACCTTGCACGCCAGTTTGGCGCGCTGTACATAGAGACGATATGCTTCCCTCGAGCGTGGTACACTAGTTCTTATCACTCAGCCATTCCCACTTGTCAAGCGCGGAAATTTGAAATCGTCTCACATTCCCTTAATTATGTCGCTTTCCTTGCTGTGCAATACTTAGTTGAATCTTTTCGGTCGACAGCCGCACTCCATTGGCAACAACACTGTTCCGATAAAAGAGTAACTAATGTATTTGAAACGACACGAAGCGTTGAAAAATAATAATGGTCCCCTCCTCTACTTCCCCCCACTCTCTTCCCCCCCCCGCCCAGAAGTGGCTTACCTCAACCCTACACTACGAGCCTTTTAGACGTTTGAAACTGACTGTATGTATAAAGACAGATTTGACGTTATTTTTGTGTAGAAAATAAAGTCGATGTTGGCAAAAAGTTTCAGATATTCCAGAGCTCCAGAACAACCTGTAAGTAACATTATTTATTGAGTTATTAAATGGTTACGTGGAAACGGTAAATGTGATTATTATTTAGTAGGCCTACCGCATATCTTTCGTGTATGTTTTTAACCCTCGGCAAAAATACGAGTGATGTGTCTGTAGCTACGTACCTCCCTAGCGGATGGATGAGCTTTTTACCGAATTAGTATATTTCATAGGCATAATATAATGTAAATTTGTTAATCTATTATACATCTATTCAGTCGACTTGGATTTTGATAGATCTTCGTAAATCCAACGGTCCTGCAGAGATATCATAAACTATTTGTCTACAAAAACCCCACACATAAATATATCCCATTAAAAATAATGAATTATTGTTTCACGTAATTGCTAACCTTTAAAGCGCCGGAACACAGCTAAACATACAAAATAATAGCGAAAATTGAAACAAAATTGAACATGAACCAATGTAACTTACTAGGCTATTCGCAAAGAAATAAGCAACATATGTAGTGGCGTAAAGTACATCTAGACATGTCTACAGGGCTAAACCATGCCCCACGCATCACACCCTCACCTTTATTAAGTCATCAGAGCACAAGTCGTTTTAAGCAAGCTGCATTTTCTTAACTTCTTACTCATTGTAAATAAGGTCAGATTTATTTGCAAATATTTCATTACATAGTTCACTATATTACCTTTCAGTACGCACATTAAGACATATCAATGGTTACTATTGAATACAGGGTGTAACAGAAGTGATGGCCAATAATTCACACATGGAAAGTACTGGCCAAAAGAAGCTACAAATGTCCAATAAACATGGGTCCGGAAATCAACCGTTGTCGAGATAGAACACATTGCTTGTTGCAGTTGATCAGTATGTAGGAACACATGGAATTTCTTATCTTCAAAGAAGGTGTTCAAAATGTTGGCCATGTGTCTGAATGCAACATTGAACTCGTCTCTGAAACGAGTTGCGAATCATCTCAGGCAGTCCTGGTATATTCTGTAAATGCTGGAAGGTTGCTTCAATCCGCAAGCGTGATTTTTCAAGAGAGTTGACCTCAGTAGCATAGACTAGGCTTTTGACATGACCCCACACACAGAAATCCGTGGGATTATAATCCGGTGACCTTGGAGGCCATGGCACAGGTCCTCCTCTACCTATCCAACGTTGACCATACTGTCGAGTTAGAAGCTGGCGCACACGCAATTGAAAATGTGCTGGAGCACCATCATGCATAAACCACATATTCAGGCGTTGGTTCAGTGGAACGTCATCATCATGAAGCAGATCTGGAAGTACAGTATGCAGAAACTGCCTGTACCGATCTCCGGTTAGTCTCTGTGGTAGGAAGTGTGGTCCAATTATGCGGTCTCCGAGCAGTCCGGCCCAGATGTTCAACGAAAAACGTTGCTGATGTCGTGACATATAAGTCGCATTAGGATTGACATCGGCCAAAATGTGACAGTTATGGAAGTTGAAAATGCCGTCATGGGTAGACCCAGCTTCATCCGTGAACAGAATACTGCTTACAAACAGGGGGTTCAAAGTACACTGTTGTTGCATCCATTGGCAGAAATTCTCTCTAGGAGGGAAGTCTGCATTGTTGAGAGCTTGCACACGCTGGAGATGAAACTGATACAGTAATTGCCTATGTAAAATCCGCCACACACTCATATGACTCAGCACACGCTCCTGGATAGCAATCCTCCTTGTTGAAGTACTAGGACGTTCGTGTACAATGCCCAGCACCCTTTCCTAAACATCAGGTGTTATGGATCTGGGTCTACCTTCTCGTACATGATGTGCGAAACTCCGACTTTCTCGAAGGCGCTGATGTAACCTCGTAAATGTACGTCTGTTGGGCGAGGAAATGTTTCTTCATACAATCGTGCAGCCTGAAGTGCACTGCCATTAGACTTGCCATATATGAAGTGCATGTCAGCGTACTCTTCAGTAGTGTAACCTCCGCCCATGGTGCCTTTACTTTCGTAACTGATTGTCTGTACGGCTCAATTTATGTAGGCAACGAGGGGAGTAGTTGCGCATGCGTCAACAACCTGATAGGCGAACCCATACCTTGAGATACCAGCGTGAATTACCTAGGAATCCAAACGCGTTTGGAGTTGGTTCCCAATTCGACTTGTTACGAGAACTCGACAATGGTTGATTTCCGGACCCATGTTTATGGGACATTTGTAGCTTCTTTTTGCCAGTACTTTCCATGTGTGAATTATTGACTATCACTTCTGTTACACCCTGTATTTAAAATACTAATATAAAATTTAATATAGTAAGTCGCTCTCATTGTTAAATAATAATAGACAAAATTGCTAGTACCAAATATTAAGTCTAATAATGCACTCTATAGTAACTTATAATGTTTTTATCAATGCACCAACCTGCTGGTCGTGTGTTTGTGCGAGTGACGCACGGGATGCCAAGGTCGTGATTTACTAGCACATTTGGTGCGGTATCGCCTCTGTCGCTAGACACTGCAATTACGTGCAGTGGTATCGTACATCACTCGCCTGACTGACACTTTATTTGCTCACCACATATTTCTATTGGTGGAAAGTTATAAGCAAAGTTCATTGCATGTGTCTACTACAGTCATTTGAAATTAATCCCAAGAGTAGTTTTCCAGCTGTTTTTAGCCATCCTAATGGGGCTCCGAAATGATCTTAGAATCTACATGCCCGCCATCGTTTGAAGTTTATTTTCTTTTCGTGCATTGACACAATCAGCACATTTATTTATTACTATTTATTTGCGGCTTTCAGACGCAGTTAAGAGTGCGTGGTAGATAAATAAACGCTGATAACATCATTTGACATCTACGCTTTTTTCGAAGCCAATATGGATAAAGTACTCACTGACAATCCTAGATAATGGTATTTGCCAACTTTATGGGTAAATATTTATCCAGAATTACAAATTTGTTACGTGTGATCTCTTGCGTCGCAGTTAAATGCACGATGTTCTGGCATCAGAGATTGTGCCTCAGAATTCGTAACACTGGAAACAATGTTGTTTAAAATTTTGTCTAAAACTATTGTCTAGGATTGCTATTGTTTTATTTTTAGCAAATTGGCTTCAAGAATCTTAAAGTTATAGATTAATGCTTTTAGCTGTGAATTATGTACCACGTCATCTTAAGGTATATTTGCCTTGTCTTCCACTGGAGATATTACATATGTTTACGCTGTTAGAAACATAACAGTACAACACATGTTATCTCTACCTGCAGTATGCCTAACTGAAAAGGTTAACTGACAAGTAAGAAAGTAATGCGTACTGTAAACAAGTTGGTCAGATGAAAGTAGGTGAAAGACGGGACCACATTCACTCGCGCACACAAACATATATTACACATTATACTCACTCTATCACACATTCACTCGTACACAAATATAAACTCGCAAATAAATGTGTCCATGTAAGTACACACTTGTATACTATTAAATTCAACTTACGAACTACAAACCCTGCTCATCTAGCTCGCTGGGGCGAGTAACATAGTATTTATTAATTACCTACTTAAAGGTAAAAAAAAAAAAACTTTTCATATTGCTGTGATCTAATTTCATGCTGATCCAAAACATTGACACGGCAGTAGTGAAGGATTGGGAGAAAATTTAGTTTTGTGTAGCGGTATTATTAATCTATTGTCTGCTTTGGAACGGCTGTTTAAAGCATGAAGATCATTCTGATAAGCAAAACGTTTATATCGGTAGCGAGGAGTTAAACGTGTTCAGTGTTTTATGCAACAAGAACAGAGCGTGGGTGTTTCGTCTTTCCGCTAACTTAAGCCGTGACAGCTTCCTGTGGTAGGGGGTTACACTGTCACGACCTTTTAAGTTAAATAGATATGTGACACATGTATTGTGGAGTTTGTGAAGTCGCGTCACCTGGCATGCACTGTGATTGTGGTAAACCACGTCACAATAGTCGATAATGGGCGTTATCAGGCTGCTGAATAGTGTGGCTTTTAATTTACGTGACATTAAGTTTTTTGAAACACCTTAAACAATGCAGCGTGTAATATATGAATAGTTTTGAAGAAAAGATGTATTTATGAATACATTGCAATGCGTTTTAAGCGCGTGATACGTAACATCCTTAAGATTGCCGGAAATTTATCACATAATTTATTATCAGAGCATGAAACAAAAGAGGCATGTAGGCTACACTTGCGGTTAAAAATAGGCTTCCCCAGTACAAACATTCTTTGTACGATGCATAATTTGTCACTCTGCATGTCACTCTTTTTGTCTTTCTTCATAACATCATTTTAAGGTAGAGTCATAGCTGGAATCCTGGCCATTTAGCAACCAACAGTACACGAAAACACCACTTTAGGTTCTTAAATGTATGTCGTGAAAATTATTTGTCCCATTTTACTAATTAGTCTTAATTGGAAGGTGAAACCCTAATATCAAACCTTGAAAAATGATATTTGCTATATTGTGTAAATTTTTAGTAAAACTTTTGAATTTTTTTTAAACTTGTTGATTTCAATAGTAGTCTATTGAATTCTTACTTCCTAATTAAAATTTGGTAACCGAATTTAGTTTGCAAGAGAAAGTATAAATTTTTGTTGGGTTGTTTGAAGTATAATTAGAATTAGGCAGTTGATACATTAAATTATTTTTTTTCATCTTGAAAATTTTATTTTAACTAAAAAGTTATAATTTGCTCTGATAGTTAAAAGTTTTACCCTTAATAAAATGAAAAGCATGCCAACCCTAGATACTAAAAATAATTTTAACATACAATTGGTTTCAACAAATAAACTTGAATATTTTTCTTAAAGAGCTTGAACTATGTTGTAAATAATCGTAAATTTCGTGTAGGATGTGTTGCTTTTGCCAGATAGTGGCGTGTCTTCAAACTTCACACAGTGACTACCTGCTGTGAAAGGAAACTAATACATTATGAATATTGTGTCGTTTAGTATTTCCCTAAAACCACGAGGAGTGAATCAGCCCGCGATAATTTAATGAATACATGCAGGCAGGGCATTTTATCCTAGTACAATGTACAGGCAATATTACATGGAGTGAATGTGTCTCCATTAGGCCTATATGCAATTTCGAAACAGATCCAAACAATAAACGGGGCGCCAGTATATCCAAGCACTCAGGACATGAAAAGGAATCGGCAAGGATATTCAGGCCAGTATTCGAAAGTGGGTCATCTTGAATGCAGTTCAGATATTCAGTTGTGCCTCAGTATGCTTAGTGGTATGTAGGGTTTAAGACAACTTTACAGGTGAATCTATGCTAGTTTACTCAATTAGTGGTGTTCTCTTACGAATTGAAGGCTACATTCATAATTATATAGTTACTGAAATTTTAACACTACCGTACATCACAGGAGACAGAAATGTAACAGAATTTTGTCACACTACTTCAGTTTGACAAGAAACTGAAGAATAATTTTGTACACGCAGAACATAATTTTCAAAGTAAGACCAGCAGAGGAATAGAAGTAGGTAGGTTTGGTTCATCTGGGAGCACAGGCTGCAGGCTGTGGTGCGGTGGTACAACCACCCGCCATCTTGGATGACATCACCATCGCCATCTTAATTCCGGCGGTAATCTTGTTTACTGTTGCCATCTTGGATGATGTCACTTTCAAAAATTTCCCAAAAATAAAAAAAAACTAATATTTTTTTAAACATCTGCCATCTTGGAATAAATTCTCCCCCCCCCCCACTACCAATTTTCAACAGTCATTTGTTTTCATAGCCTGGCGCCTACCATCTTGTTTTTCATTTCTCCAGCTCTCTCATTCCACTCATACGTTCCTCCTGCTCTCTCATTCACCAGTTCCCAAGATATAATTATCATCTCCCAATCCTCCTGCTCTCATTCCTCTCATTCATTCCTCCTACACTCCCATTCATCAGTTCCCAGCTACAAGCCTCATCTCTCATTCCTCCTGCTCTCTCATTCTGCTCATACTTTCTTCCTGCTATCTCATTCATCAGTTCCCCAACTATAACCCTCGCATCCCACTCCTCTTCCTCCTCCCTGCCCTAAACACCCACCCATCCCGGCCTCTTCTTGCTTCCCATTACATATAACCTTCACAGGTGGTCTCGACTGCGGCAGCCATTTTTGTTTCCTACTTACTCACTTGATTCGACTCCACTAACATACATGTGTGTTTAAGGACGATGGGTAATGTACCATAGGCAGGACTCTCGCACCTATCACCAATATATTATTTTTATGAATGCCTTCAGGCATCAGGATTGACAAGTCTTGACAAGTATGATACTTCACCATAGTAATTTAAATTTTGTGTAATAACTGCATTATAATCCTTTGCCATTAATTATTCAAATTTTAAAAACCTTTTATAGTAATTATAATGTAATAGTGTACTATGTCAATACTGATTAAGTGTACAAGGACTGGTGCATCTGATGCTCTTTAAGAAAAAGTTATGACAGCATGCTTCGGCGTCTTCCTCTAACAAGGCACAGAACACTTCCTGCTCTCTCGACAAGGCAATATGAACTCATAGAGGTGGAAACACTTGCCAGCCTCCCTGTACACATCCTCTCTTTGCACGTCGGACTGGTCTCTACACGTGCGTGCAGCATGATTCAACAAGGTCTGCGGCCGCGCACAGGACAGCCCAGCTTCATGCGAGGGGAGAAGTGACGAAACTGCATGTCCTACCTCGACCAGCTCATCGCCTCGAGTTTCAACACGCTCAGAGTACATGTGCGCAATCATCACAGTCTGCCTTCCAGGCACCCCAGTACCAGTGAAAGAACATTTGCTAATCAATAATAACATAAGTCATTAAGCCCAGTGATAAACGAGCCTCGCGAGCAGCCGCAGCCTTCGAGTCATGCTCCACCAGCGTGTTGAGACCCGTCCGATGTGCGAGGAGAGAGGATGCGTGCAGGGAGGCTGGCGGTGGTTTACAACTCTATAGAGGGACAACAGTCAAAGCGATGTGCGCAGAACCCAATGTCAGACGACCGTCCCTTGGGCGGAGCTTGTGAAAGAGGAGGGGGTCAGTTGAGCTGTCAGGCTTTTTGTCCTTGCCTCAAAAATAAAGGAAAAGGAGGGGATGGAATGTGGGGTTGGGAACCTGGGCGAAGGTCGTACCGAGGGGAGGGGGAAGGGACAACATGTGA
>PNEQ01044942.1:60355-85178 GCA_003012365.1 Medauroidea extradentata
CATCCGCCCTCGGCCGTTGTCGGAGCTGAAATGAATACCCCTACCCCTTCATACAGCGGCAGTGGACTCGCCCGACACTTCTTGCAGTTCTACGGGCCTGGTTGGTCGCTTCCTCTAATGGTGAAGGAGAGGGAGTAGGAGCATCTGCGCAGAGCGAAATTGTAGCGACTCGTTTTGTTTGTTGTCCCACTATACCAGTTCATATTGTCTTGTCGATTGAGCAGGAAGTGTTCTGTGCCTTGCTAGAGTAAGACGCCGAAGCATTTGATGATATAATTCGTCTCACAAGGAGGCATATACTTCAGCACAACCACTCATTCTTATTGGGCGCGACCGAAGCAGATCGCCAGTTCGTAAATCAGCTACACCAGTGCATCCATGTCTACCATTGCTGTGGAGCGACGAAGAGGACAACGCTGTAGGGCTACCATGTCTGGGTGTCTCAAAGGTCGAGGCTCTGCCACTTCAGTACGAAGGCAGTGAGTATGCTCTGTGTTCATCAATGGGCTCACTCATCGTACAAAGTGTACAGTGATAGTGAACAGGAAGTGGAGGAGGAAGATGACTACGACATGGGTGAGGAGGTGCAGTGAGAGCACCATGCGCTGCGGACCCTGGTTCGGGGCCAGCATGAGGAAATCCTGGAGCTGCAGCTCCAACTTACTGGCCCAGCACGTCATAGCGGGGATCCGCCACACCGCCACCGATCGCTTCCAGGAGTAAACTCTTCTCCTAAGGACATTGGTGGGGCGAGGACCTGCCCTATCGCCTTAAGAGTGAGAGTGTTTATTGTATATAGTGTTTTATTGTGTTGTGTGTATAGTGTTTTTAGTTTTTAAATAAATAGGATTTTTAAAACTTAATGTTGTGAGTGTTGAGAGACATTATTTATTATGTCTGTC
Source organism: Medauroidea extradentata (assembly GCA_003012365.1). Lineage (NCBI taxonomy): Eukaryota > Metazoa > Arthropoda > Insecta > Phasmatodea > Phasmatidae > Medauroidea > Medauroidea extradentata. The sequence continues at coordinate 61,258 of PNEQ01044942.1, forward strand.
ATAACTTTTTCGTAGAGAGCATTAGAAGCAATAGTCCTTGTACACTCAATCAGTATTTACATGTCACACTATTACATTATCACTTACTACTATAAATGGTTTTAAAGATTGAAATAATTATTCTAAAGGGATAATAATGCACTTATTACACAAAATAAAATAATAATTACTGTGGTGAAGTATTATACTTGTCAAGACTTGTCAATCTTGATGCCTGAAGGCATTCATAAAAAATTATATTAATGATAGGGGCGAGAGTCCTGCCTATGGTACATTACCTGTCGTCCTTAAACACAAATGCATACTGGTGGAGTCGAATCCAGTGAGTAAGTAGGAAACAAAAATGGCTGTCTCAGTCGGCACCTCCTGTTAAGGTGATGTACAATAGGAAATAAGAAGAGGCCAGTGGGTGGGGAGTTAAGGGAAGGGTTGAGAAGGAGGGTAAGAGGAGGAATGAGAAAGCAGGATGAATGGTAGATGATGCTTGTAGCTGGGTACCTGACGAATGAGAGAGACGAAGAAAATGAACAAACAAGATAGTAGATGGATCCAAAATTATTTTTAGAATTTTTTTTTATTTTGAAAAATTTTGAATGTGACTTAATCCAAGATGGCGGCTGGAAACAAGATGGCGACCGGAAGTGACACAAAGGTCAAGGTTATCCAAGATGGTGTATTGGTGATATCATCCAAGATGGCGGACGCGAATCTACAAATCCCATGCCCTTAACTCTCTTGTACCAGAACATACTTTTTCACACTACTCTCATTAATAACCACATTTTGTGCAAGGTGTATCAAAACACTATTATTTATTTTAACATAATTATTTTTTAATAATTCAGTGACATATTTAGGTATTAAAAATGTGTAATACTTGTTCTCATTTAAGCATGAATAATGGATATCATGTTAATAGCACACTCGTGTGTTTTGAATGCATTCTAATTTAATGTTTAGATTTTTTGCATTGAAATATTGTTGGAAATATTTACGACAATATGACGTCAGTTTCGTTGCAAATATTGCTTTAAAATTTTAAATGGTAATTTTTATAACCAAGGTTTTATGTTGTGGTTAGTGGGATCATGCAATTTTATTGTGATTCATTATACAGGATCCGTCAATGAAACGGGATGATTGTAGCTGGCTGCGAGACAAGGAGTGGAGGTAGTGGGGGGAACGGTTACTGGTCAGCTGTAACCGGCACAATCTGCCATTTAGGAGGTTAGTTGCAATGTATCGTTAAACGGGTGAACAATGTGGCTACTTGGTGAAAGCGAATTATCGAAATGGTGAAAGTTTTGTGCAAACACGACGTGCTTTTCGTCGTCTTTTTAACATATTGCAAAACCAACATGTTCCGTCAGACAATGCGATTCGAACATGGATAAAGAACCTCGAAAAAACGGGATCGACGTCTAAAGAAAGTGGTGGGAGTGTGAAAACAGTTCGAACACCAGAAAATGTCGAAGCTGTTCGAGGGACTATAGTTAGAAGTCCACACCGATCACCGAAACAACATGCTCTACGCATTGGAATAAGTGAAGCATCTGTGAGAAGGATTCTCCATAAGCACCTTAACTTCCATCCTTACAAACTGCAAATTGTGCAATCTCTTAATTCTACATACACACACCCCTCACCCACATACAGGACGGTGATATTACTCTCCTCAAACGTATTGGCCAATCACAGGCCAGGAAAACGTCTTGACCAACCACAATACAGGACACGCCCCCCTTAATGACCCTCTAGGCCAATCAGAATCCTGGCACCACCCGGAGCAGGGGTGGCCCATGTTAATCAAATGCAGGTTATGCCAGTTTTGCTCCCTGTTGGGCCACAACATACATGCTCATCATACTTGCCACTTATTATTTTTTTCTTTTTTTGCTATTTTATGGCAATATTCAGAAAAAAATTTTGCGGTTAGTACACATTTTGAAAACAAGGGAAATGAAAAAAAAAAAAAATAATTCTCGCTCTACCTTTCCCTTTTTCTCTATCCTAATGTGGAGGCTTTCATCTTTTTGACACGGGATGAGTAGTGCACACGGGAATTAATTTTCGGAAGGGACCCAAACCACAAGAGTTAATTTCCTATAGTTTAAATATAGTTTTATAAGCTCTTATACTAGGCTACATATACGTGTTCATCAAGCTACAGTTACCATGCATATTTAATACACCAATGAAAAATGTTAGATGTTTCCGATTTTGTGCATGTTATAAGTAACAGAGATCCCCCATGTTATAAAGTTGGTGGGAGGAGGAGTCCGGAGGCCTTCCCCTAAAAAAATTATGATTTTAAGGAGGCAGAATAGTGCTGGGACCTAGACTCCATGTAACTATTCTTTGTAGTGCGAGTTCAAACATTTCGGGGGTTCTCGGCCCCTTTGGCTCCCACTTCCGGGCGTGTGACCTTGCATTGGATATCCAGCATGACTGAAGCTTGATTTATTTTTCTCCTCCGTCTTTAATAATTATATTCATGATTAAAAACAAAAACCTAAATTAATCAGTGTTTAATAATTGGTCGTGTGTCTTGGTCATAGAATGCAGAAGGAAGTTCACGACTAATGTAGCAATATTTGTTTGTATTGGGGGAAGGGACAAGCTGCTGATGTTCTTGAGTTATATATACAGCGATAACAGACTGATAGTATTACCCACAATGTAACTGATATAACGAGGTAATAGTGGTGGTGGCGGCTTTAGTCACACTGTCTCCATGAGAAAATATTGGAAGTTTTGATATGGTTTAACGTTTAGATTTTTTAATAGTATGTTGAGAATGTTATTATGTTATTATTTACTGTCGAATGGAAAATCGTTGTTAAGGGTTTCGGGCATGATAATGGCAATCCAACGAACTAGGTTAACTTGTGTAGATTTTCTTGGATGGTCGTTAAGCACTTCTTGCACTGCGAGCCCCAGAGCAAGCAATGAGACACGATACGCGTGAAGATTGTTGTGCCGATAACCGATCTCTCTCTCAAACTGCTGCTTCATGGAGGTGTAGTGCACACAGTCTGGCCAACAAACGAAGAATTCCATTACGTGTCTAGCCCAGGGCAGCCACTCATGGGTTTTTCCACCCAGATCTGGGTTTTTTCGGTTGCATCTGGGTTTCTAGGTTTTTAGTTTCGAATTTGTACAATTCTAGGTTTATTTTCAATTTTCAAAATTTTGTTTTATAATGTGTTTTTTTTTGTCGTAATTTGTCGTTTTCCATCAATTCTTGTAACATTGATGTTTTCTGCTTGCAGTTAGCAGTGAAATTAATTTTTAGTATGACTGCATGCATTTTCTGAAGTCACAATGTAGCATGTGTTTTGTTTGTCTGCTGATAACTTAAAATCATTGTTGGCAACCGTTGCGGAATTTTGACCTCGCGGCGACATATCGGCCGGCAAAATCCGAGAAACACAGATTGTATATCGACTTTTCATAAGCCAGTCAACTAAGTCAGGCGACGTGGGAATGAGGCATGAATAATGGTCGGCTAAGTATCATATTTCCTTATCTCGCTGACATTCCGGCCTGCAATCACATACTTTCGTCCTTACCGATTAATTGGTTAGCTATATAGGTATTGAGTTTACAAATATAACACACACTATTCACGATTTTCTCAGCAACTGGCAACTGAAGCGATATTAGACAAGCCTAAAATGAGCAGTGTTTTCGAAAGTTTTGCATAGTGCGGATATGAAAACATACAATTCTCAACATGAGGGACTTGAATTTACCGCCTACAAAAAAGAAGTGGTACAGCCAGAATTTTAAGCAAGAGTGGTTACAAGATTAAGAGCTTAAAGATTGGCTCCGTGAGGATACCAGTAATAAAGGTAGTAGCTACTGTATCAGCTGCAATATGTGTTTGAAAAATGAAAACAAGTCTATGCTTTTATCACACAAAATACCAACAAACAGAAAAAGTTTTGAAGAGGCCAAGTCAAATTTTAAATTAGATACATTCTTCAAAGTAAAGGAATCATCTGTAGAGCAGGGATCTTATTTGCTGGGTATTTTGCTGAACATCATGTGCCTATTTCTCATGCTGATCATTTGTTTGAAGTTTGCAAAAAAACCTTTCCTCATAGTAAGTTAGCTGAAAAGGTTTCAATGAAGAAAAAAAAAACTAAGGTTTCCTACCTCATCCAGGATGGCACTGCATATCACGGGAAGATCGATATTGCAACAGTATGTCAAAATCAGAAATTTTCAGTTAAAATTGATGAAACTACTGACATTTTTGTGACTCAAATCTTGGCTATTGTGCGATTTTTGACCTGCATAAATTAATGTAGTAGATGTACTTTTTGATACAGTTTCAGTAGAAAATGGAACTACCGAGGGTCTGCATGATGCTCTGAAGTCTTGTCTTAAAAGAATATTCCATTAGGTAATATTCTTGGATTTGGCAGTGACAACTGTTCTACTATGATGGGTGTAAATAGTGGTTTTCAGACATTAATCAAGTCAGATATCCCGTCAATATTTGTGATGGTATATGTGTGTCTTTCATTTGCTCTGTGCTCCAGTCAAGCAGTCAGGGTGCTGCCTTCTTTTTTTGGAGGCATTCCTAAAAGATTTGACTTCTTATTTTGCTCGCAGTAGCAAAAGACTGAATGATTTCAAGTTAGTTCAAGATGCTCTAAATTCACCACAGCATAAGATTCCAAAGTTATCTAAAGAAATATGGCTTTCTCGAGAAAATGTAATCAGCATAATTTTAAAGCAGTGGGATGTTTTAACTCATTATTTTCAATCAGAAATAAAGACTGGCAAGGTTGATGGGGCCAAAAATATACACGATAGCTTAATTACCCATGGAACAAAACTCTTGCTGTTATTTCTACAGTATATACTGCACAAAGTAAATACTCTGAACACTGAATTTCAGTCTGAATGTTTCAGACTTGATGTTCTTCACTCAAGAATTTTAACAGAATACAGAGATATTTTAAGTTGTTTTGTTAAAGAAGAAATTATCCTTTCTCATAGTTTAAATGATATAGATCCCACGGATAAAAGTATTCACAAACCTATCGATAAGTGTTTATCTGGGTGGCAGGGCTATGCCACATTTAGCCAAAGAACCCATTCATGATCCCATTTCTATTAAACAATTTATAACTTATTGTTTGAATTTTCTAGTTGAACTTTGTGTGCAGATTATAAAAATATTTCCTCTCAATGATAATACTATTGCAAGCTTGAAAATACTGGACCCAGTAGTAGCAATGGATCTAACTGTTTCACTAGCTTCTATTTGCCATTTAGCATTAAGTTTTCTTACCCTTCCACTAGAAAACCAACTCGACGAACTGGATGATGAATGGCGATCATTTCGACTTTTAAAAGATTTAAACACTGCAAAAACTGTTTTCAGTGTTCTGAGAATTATTTATTTAGTCAGTTTGCTGAAGTGCATTTTTTTGACTTGTGTTGGTTTTATAAGTTTTTTTCACATTCAGGCAAGATAATTTACTTAATGTTATGCCCATTATGTTTATAAATCCTCATTTGTGCACAAACGTTTTAAAATATTGCATTTTATTAGCATCTGGGTTTTTTCTCGCGTGTGTAGGTTTTTTTTTTTTTGGAAGATCATCTAGGTTTTTCATGAATGTCAGAGTGGCAGCTCTGGCTAGCTCTAGCCGTGTCCGAAACGAAGCTTTTGCATATCTAGGGTTAGAGTGGATAGATTCGAACGTTATGAAACAGTGCAGCGTGCGGCAAAGTTGGAAGCTATACAGGGTGTTAGGAAATTAATAGCCCAAACTCCGGGAGGTGATTCCTAATGAAAAATGAAGTAGACATTATACAGGACACTTTCAAGAAAATTTATTATTAAGGGCGGAATAAGCCCTTGAAAATCGTATTTTGTCAAAATATAAAAAATGGTTAGGAGTTAAATTACGATTCTTTGGGCGGTGTTACGTATTATTGAGATCTTAAACATTTAATAATTTCAGCCTTCTAACTTTCCAATTTCATGAAAATAATAGGGGTTGCCTCCCTTACATCGCATGTAACTACGTTGGCGTTACGTTTTGTGAACATTACATGTTGGCTTTTTGGGCAGTACACCGTGAGGAACAAAAAAGGTCCTCTTGTCGCAAATGCTTAGAAAGCACCGTTTACCAGAAAAACGGACACAACTGTTCCTTGCCAGGTATGTAGGCAAAATGTGCTACAGCCGCTAAGAAATGTATTTGTACCATGCTCTCAGGAAAATGCAACCCGTGATACCGTAGTTGAAGCTTGTCGCAAAACGCAGTTACACAAGCTTAAAAAGAAAACAAATAAAAAAAAAACGTGCCTATGCATGACTCGGATAATGTGGCAACAAATTTGGTTTAGCAAAATTTACAAAATGTTGTTATTTTGACGAGATAAATCTACGAAATTCGTTAACAAGAGAACATCCTTTAGTACATTCTGAAAGAATATCAGTATGCTATGTACGTATTTCATCAATAAATCAATAAATAAAGAAATATCGTATGGGGGATACACCCTAGGGCGGGGATGGCTCCAAACTGGATTATGGCATACTAATTTTGGGCCTGTAATCTGCAATGGACGACTTGAAAAGAGGTGGAACTTCAGTCAGGTGTGGGATACAATTCCAATATCCATGGATACCGCAGCCGAACATAACCTTCATTTAGCTGTTTGGCTTCACATGTCCCGAATGAAATGTACGTCTAGAAAATTGATTATTTGTTTGGAATTTGCCGGTTTTTTTTTCAGGTAAACATTAATCATATGTATTCGCGTATCTTAACCATGAAATTGAAACTAATATTTTTTACCCTTGCGTGCAAATCTATGAATGCGTAACATTTTTGCTTTCTGCAATTACCAGCTAACAAATCAGAATGTTTGTAAACAAGCTTTGTTTCCCACAGTACTTTTTCCCTGCGGAGACGTCAGGGGGCGTGCACTTCAAGTCGTCCATTATCTCTGCATTGAGACTGCACCAGTTTTTCGGAAGTGGGAATCGTGTCGGACGATGTCGCTGTTCGGTAGGATTTCTCAGGGAACTCCCGTTTCCCCCTCCCTTTTATTTCGGCAACGCTCCCTCGTATGGTCTCATTCCATTATCACAATGCAGAGATTAATATAGCCTACAGGCCCAAAATCAGAATGTCATCAACCAGTTCGGATTTATCCCCGCACTAGGGTGCGTCCCCGGTGCGATTTTATTTTATTTTTTTATTTATTAGCGAAATACATACATTAGACACTGATATCTTTTCAGAATGCACCTAAGAAAGTTCCGTTGTTTATGAATTTCGCGGATTTATGTCGTAAAAATAATAGTGTTTTGTAAATTTTGCTAAACCAAATTTGTTGCCAAATTAACCGAGTCGTGCAAAGGTATGTTTTTTATTTTAAGCTTATGTGACTACATTTTGCGACAAGCTTCAACAATTGCATCACAGCCACAGGTTGCATTTTCCTAAGAGCATGGTATAAACATATTTCTAAGCGGATATAGCACATTTTGCCTACATACCTGGCAAGGAACAGTTGTGTCCGTTTTTACGGTAAACGGTACTTTCTAAGCATTTGCGACAAGAGGACCTTTTTTTTTCCTCACGGTGTTCTGCCCGAAAAGCCAACATGTAATGTTCACAAAACGTAACGCTAAAGTAATTATATGCTATGTAAGGGAGGCAACCCCTATTATTTTCATGAAATTGGAAAGTTAGAAGGCTAAAATTATTAAATGTTTAAGATCTCAATAATACTTAACACCGCCCAAAGAACCGTAATTTAACTCCTAACCATTTTTTATATTTTGACAAAATACGATTTTCAAACTCCATTTTCAAGGCCTTATTCCACCCTTAATAATAACTTTTCTTGAAAGTGTCCTATATAATGTCTACTTCATTTTTCATGAGGAATCACCTCCTGGAGTTTGGGCTATCAATTTCCTTACATCATGTATATTTGTTGGTATTTCGATGTCTTTTTTTACAATTAAATAAATTGTCTATTCGTTACTATACATAAACTATTTAGCTGTTTCTTTCACATCCTAAATTACGAATTATAAGATAATATTTACTTTGTTTTAAAGTTTAATTATAAAATACGTAATTTTTTTCTATATTAAAAAAATATTTGCTTCGTATAAAATAACACTACGGGCTTTTAATTTACGTTCTTACTGTTTTAATGGATATGTATATGTTTTTTCAACCTAAAAATGGAGTATAAACCTTAAGTAAACAGTAGCCGACGAATTTACGGTAATATTTGGAAATTTTGCATGTACTTCACCTGAGTAAATTTTACACCCTAAATCCCCAAATATTTACTGCACTAACCTAGTCACGTGGTTGATTTAATAACCTAAATTGTCGTTTCGGACACAGCCTCCGAGTTGAAATAAGGTTAATCTTACTGCAGGTTAGAAAGATCAATGTTATAAATTTGCCACAGGGAAAGTTTCTGCCGCTTGAGCGCTGGTATCGGTAGTGTACCAAACTGACCAATCACAGAGCATTCCTGAATTTTAAGTTGCATTATGTTGATAATTTAAAACGCGAAATCGGTTTCATTTCACTTTAAAATTAAGTTAAAATACTTTTATAATTTCCAAGTATATTTAAGTTTCACTTTACTACGGTTTCTTATTTATCTGGTTCATTAGCGATTGAAGCGAAACATGTGGTAAAAATTTTCCCTTGGCCAAGCTCTTCCATAAGAAAACGTATTTTCCGTCTAGTCTGTGGTAAAAATAACCTTAGTTGAACTGAACTCTTCATTTACATGAATAATGTCGCAGAAAAAAAGTTGGCGATATTGGAAAGAAAATACAAGTCTATGTGTATTTTGCACTGGTGCTAATTTCATAAATTATTATTCTTAAATGATTTTGTTAGTGCCATGGCAGTAGTTACGTTATACCTTCAATAAAAGATTCTTAAGTCTGATCATTACTTAGAGATCAGACAAAGAGCAAGTGCATGAAGATAAATTTAACATTTTCGGACAGTTAGCAAGTTAGATTAATTCTTTCGCGTTAGAAATGAACAGGATAAGAAAATAAAGTTATACACACAAAAAAATAGTATTTTTTCGTGATTACATTTACAATTTAAGAAAGTAAGAAAATAAAGCTGTACACACAAAACAATAGTATTTATTTGTGATTATATTTACAATTTAAAAAAGTGCAAGTTTTTTTAATTTTAATGAAACATATTAGCTTCATTGTGTTTATTTTAATGTCTTTGTATATTCGTTTGGTAAAATTATACGAATGGTAATAAGCATACAGATGTACCGTGAAATGTATGTGTATATATATATATCAATTCTCGCATAATGTTTTTTTTTTTTTTCTAAATAATTTTTGTAGGAAGTGCTATACTGTTCAAACCATACTATTTGAGCTACGTACAACATTCTTTACACCTAAGGTGCTCTGATTTGTATAGCTCCGAAACGTATTTTCTCTGTCTAATATGCGTTTTATGATGTACATCATTCAACAATCTGCGAACGAATGGTTTCAAGAATTGTCTGAATATGTTATTGTTAAAAATTAGTTATATTTTGAAGTAAAAGATCCCTCTTTCCCTCCCTCTATTTTTCTCTAAACGGATTCGAATGCATATTGCCACTGGTTTAACACACACAAATATTTTTCTCATTTGCAATATAGTTAACGAATGTTGTACAAATATATTTTCAATTATTTCCTTTTCAGCCATTAATGAAGGTGAAAGATATCATTTTATATGCTACCGAAATGACGCACCTATATTAATCATTTCTACTAAAAATTAATGGGTTTAGTTCATACAGCTCTTTATTTTTTAACGTATAACTTATATTGTGTTACAGTTAAATTTTAAGGGTACTGGTATTTAGTACAGTTATGGTTACTTTATAAAAATTCTGTAATTATGCACTGAAGTGGTCATTTTAAAATAAAAAAATTTAGAGACCTAGAATAGGCGGAATAAGTAATCCCCATACATTCCTTTGTAAAACATTAAAAGCTCGATGTCGTCACAATACGGGAAACATTTTTTTCGGGGTCCAAAGTTACCGTTTGCCACTAATTTCGCGAAGTGCGAAACGTCAAAAAAACAGTGTGAATAATATTGTAGAGGCCGTCGCTAGGTTTAGTTAGAGTCAATTCAACAGCGCATGCACGCACATACTGCTCGAAAAACCTTTGTTTGTCCGCGGAAATTATGTGAACTACAGTTGCCTACCTCTCTGACACACTAGCTTGTCACTGGTACTACGGAAACTGGTAACATTATGCATCCTATGTAATTGTAAGTACATATTAATGAAGGTAATTTATTTTGTTTCGTTTCGCTCAAATACTGTGTATTTGCGCTTTTATCACACAATTTCCCTCGTAGTCAGTGACCTACGCATTAGGCCGGAACTTGTGTATCCAATGTTCAATAGGTCATTAAATTCAACTGCAACATTTAAGTTATGTAATTGGCTATTGTTTTCAGGTACAGAACTGCTTAGAAAATTGCGTTTTACCCCCAAATTTCCCTCATTCATGGACCTCCCACTAGGCGTATCTTACGAACCAGTAGGAATATAGAAAAGCTATGTCCACCATAGTCTTCAGTGTCTCTGAATGTCTGCTTGAATAAAGTATAAAACCTCAGATTTCAAAAGGTTTCTGAAGACGGATATAAAAGTCCCCCTCTACATAACAACTCCGTAACAAGAAGCCTAGAGGGCTGAAGAAAAGAGACCTGTGAGATGTGAAAAATGAAGACACTGGTAACTACACCTTAATACTTATCTCTTGTACCACTTTTAATTATTTATAATTTTTAAAATACATGTAAATCTTTAAAACATTGTAAGGTTTAAAAAAAATAGTTTTTTATTGCAGGATTGTACGTCCTCATATTTGAAACTGAACATCATAAAAATAAAACAAACCAAAGAAAACTACGCTATTGCACCTACATACAAATTCGTTGATACTGAGACAATGTTATGGAAGGTTGGGGTTGTGTCCTAAGTGCTTACCTTAATGAACTCCAGACTGTTATGAAAAATTTGATATTTTTAATTGCGAAAGTAACTATTTTATACATTTACATGGACGGCAGTGTATTTTAGGTTTCGGGAATTGGGATTTGCCTGAATAAGGGACTCTTATGCTAGCTATTATTCTAATGATTTAATTCTAAAATACTTTCTTACTGGTGTATTGAAAAATAAATACCGAGCAGTTTATATTTTTATTATATAACTTACACGCAATTTTCAATAGAAATATATTCCAAACATAGATCGTTCTAAACATAGTATTGTATTGAACCAATTGAGAAAAGGAAACAAGCTTGTTAGTCTATCAGCTGAGTAAAAGAATGCCTTCAGTCGTGCGGTAAAGACGAGTGAGAGTTGACATCCTCAGCGAAAAACCTAGGACTCGTTTTGAACAGCACTTTAAATTGGTCTCTCCTCGTAGTTAGCATATGAAGGATGGCGCTGGCCACCCTTCACTCGCTAAAACGCCTAAAAAATCAACTCCTCTTGCGCATTAAAAATACCTTGTTCAGTCACTAATTTTTACGTTGTTTGACTACTGTGACATGGTTTACAGGGACCTCTCTAACAAGCCACTAGACTGCAGAAGATTCAAAACACATGTGTACGTTATATTTTTAACCTTAAAATACGTAATCATAATTTACAATTTCATAAAAATTTGTCCTGGCAATGACTGGAAAATAGGCATAAATTGCATTGCCTCCTTCTCCTGAGAAAGATTTTATATTCTATATCTCCTTCCTATTTAACAACAAAATTTTAATTACTTTCCCGTCATAAAATTGGAATCCGAAAGCCACTCTGTCTCTACTCATACCTTAGCATCGTACTAATGCTTATTCTAAACCTTTCACGGTTTGTGCAGAGCGCGCTTGGAATGCACTGGAGGATAATCTAAAACAAATGTCTCAACCTACATTTAAAAGAGCTCTTTTAAAAAGTATGAAGGCTGATTTTGATAGTGCAGAGGGAACAGTGGATGATCTCACTTTCATTAATTTGGTGTGAATGTGTGCGTCATTGAATTGTGAACGACTTCTGTAATGTTTTATTTTATTTTTTTTTTTCATTTGTGTTTCGCAATGTTTTTTATGTTTTGTAATTTTTAGAGACTGTTCTTTGCTTATTGAATAATGTACTTTGTTTGATGATATTAAAAGTTGACACTGTGGTTAAGTGGTGGACAAGGCAAAATTTCCTTAACTTCGCCACATGTAAAAATATGTCGAATTAAATAAATAAATAAAATGACACCTTACTCGTCTTTACCACCCGACTGAAGGCATTTACGTGAGAATAAGACTAGCTGATAGATCGGGCCCTGCAGATAATCACTGTCAGTTTTATGTAACATGAGCTGCCATGTCCTTATATTCTCTCACAACTGCTCTGCATTCACCCAAGGTACTGGGGATAGAATCAGCTTATCTCCACGAGTAGATGTCCTACTTTCGTCGGGTAAAAAATTGAAATTATTTAATTTTAATTACTGATTTTACAGGATAATAATTATTCCAGAAATGTTCAGATTGCAACATGCTATAGAGCATGGTAAGGTACAAGTCTAAGACATGGTTTTATGTGTTATTCATGCTGCATTACTCTAATAAAATTAACTACGTTAAAAAAAGGCTTATTTTCCAAATTTTTTTTCTTTAAAAAGTTAAAAGAATGTTATGTATATCAAAATGTGTTATACAATTATACGACTTTACGACACCTACTTCCGATAACAATATACTTTAAATTCATTCGTTCTCTCAATATTGATCAATAACAGTACACATGTTTCTCAGTGTTTAGCATACCGTACCGAGCACCCTTAAATAAAAATTAAGTCAGTAAATGCACAAATGAGTGTGACAAGAAAGGTACTGAAATATTTATGTGGAGCACCATACTTCATTTTAAGTTGGTTTATTGTGCCAGTTTGTGTTATTAATTTAATTCCCATTATTTGACTAAAAAATTATTTTAATTACAATTAAATACACGGACATTATTGAGTGTTTATTTCCCTCTTCTCCTGGTAGTGACAAACCATGTGCGATTAATTTCGTATAGCTTTTCCACATTTCTGTTATTGCCTACACTTCGCTTTTTGAAAATTCCGAAAAAAAAAAAGGTAAAATTTGCTACTATACTGCAAATTATACTAGCCTTACACTACAGAACAAATATGGCGACTGAGCTGGTAACATATGAGGGGGTTAGAATGAAAGTGAAGGAAGTTATGTTTTGCTAAGTTTTGCAGAATAAAGTGATTTTTTGTACGTACTGTACTCATAAAACGATTTTCCAATATGTTAACGCAGCCCTGACTTAACACTTTTTACATTTAAACATGGGGCATACAAATAAAGCCAACATACAGTAACCACAATATATTCAGTTTAGTGGCTTATTTCACTTGCTTTATAACCCCTCATATACTTATGCCTCTATCAGTTGGGCATATTTTTTTTATATTCTTCATTTGCCTGACAAATTGCGACCAAATTACACATTACCACATCAATCACTATGTCTGTGTGGCCGCGGTGGCCGAATAGTCAGACCATTCGCCTCCCACCAAGGCGATCCTGGCTCGCTTCCTGGCGGTGTAACTTTGCCATAATTTTGTGTCAGGATAATTTGGCTAAGGCTAAATTAATTTAACTAACTGTATACACGTTATATATATAATGTGTACACAGTTAGTATGTTAATATTATATATATATATATATATATATATATATATATATATAATATCACCATGCGGGGGTATAAATGCAGTTGTGAACAGTATGAAAAAAATTTATTAATCAAGATTGAGTTACCTACAACCCTATCGTTAACAACACTTTTGTTAAGATTCCAATTTGGTTTTGCAAAATAATTTCATTATGCTCTCTTGACCAAGTACATGTATATTTCAATGGGATTGGATATAAACATATTACATTTGTTTTGAACACTATGTGGGTTTTGTCTGAATTCACCCTCTCAAGGACTGGTTTCATGCCGTAGAAAAGTGAATTTTGTGTGGGACAAAATATAACAGCCAAATTCACAGAAAGGCCACTATTGCACAATAGAATGTAGTCATTAGCCAATGGCATAACTACTGTCTCATTCATTGCAAATTTTGGCAGTAGGATTGTTATTACTCAAGCCTTAGTACCATTTTATTTTCAAGAGCATAACTGGATGAGAAATGTCAAGACGTTTAATGGAATCCCAACAAAAACTACTATTTATTCAGTGCAATATATCTGAACCATTGAATTTATTTACAATTGCATAATTTAGGATATTGCAGCAAAGAAAAAGGCGTCAAATATTCAAACATTCCGTGAATAATAAATATTTTTTAGCACAGTGTTGTATTCCTTTAATTAATTACCAAAATTACTGACCACAGACGTATTTTGAATACGAAGTAAACAATGCCGCACAGTGTAGTAGTACAATACATCTTGTCTGATTTTGCATTACAATCAAATAAATGGGTATAAAATGAGAAATAACTTGCTTTTTATGTCTAGTACAAGAAATCAGACTTTCATAAATAAATTCCTTTAAATTTACACATGTCCGCACCTGAAATAAGTCATAAAATCTATCTTCCACAGCAAAAGCGGGCCACAATATGCTGTTTTGGTTTGGCCACACCTCGGTAGTGCATAATAGCCTACGTTGAGTCTATCTGTGTATATGTGATGATGCAATCGATATGTTTTTTTGCTCTACAAAATGCAGTTATCGATTATCGTAGATAAATTAAGATTAATTAATAACAAAGATGTTATGCAATTAAAGTACACTCAGCGAAGTGGGCTGGAAAAAACGGTTTGTATTTGTTGTGTTATTTAACAGTTAGCTTCAGATTTCATGTTTTAAAGATATACCGATACTATAGTAACACCATCAATACGTAATTCACAGTTAGTTACTCTTTTCTATAATATACGCAGGCAAAGCCCCAACGGGACAGCTAGTTTACAATATATAAATATCATGATATAAAATATGTGAGACCAATTAAAAACACAAAAATGTAGTGGTCCATTTATAACACCCCAACCAAAGTCACGAACACCTGATCACAGCGGCCATTTTCGAACATAGACTACAGACCTGCACAAGGTCATCGTAAACCTCAGGTCTTCGTTCTTACACTTGTACACGTTATCACAGTTTCGGTCATTGCGTACATCTTTGCATTGTAAACCGACCTTTAAATGTAGGTTTTTTAAACCGTAATTCGGATTCGTGAGTGCTCGCCTCCTGCGTCACTTGCGTCATTGCATTGCTTACATTGTTTACATATATACTGGTGAAAAGTTATCGCATCACAGAACTATGAACAAACATTTTTATCGATATGTTTGTGTAGCTTATAACAATGATGCCTTCAGAAGGTTTAATATGAAATGGTTTGGTATGTAGCAATGACGAAATGCACGAATGGGTGAAACTAGAGAATCCGCCAGTCAGATCCATTGTGCGAATGATTGCCACATTTGAAACTCTGAGAATGACCCTACCGGATATCGAACTCAAGAGTTGTTGTGGAACCCGAGTTGCAGTGAAGTGTAGATGAGCACTCTGGCCTACAACCTCCTCACAAGAAAAATGGTTGAGATACTCAGGTAAGGAACCATTTGGTGGCTACCTGCAAGCAGCCTAGCTAAGCTTGATTGACAGGTCGTTATCTCTGGAGGCTAATGCACTGCGACAGTGTACATCCTTCCTTCCTCCTTCAAACCATGGAGGTGAAACTAATATAGGGAAACTGAGTCCTGCATTTCAGCTTCTTTTAATATCCGTAGCTAAATTGTAGCAGCACCGTCGCATGTGGCCGCCATTTTCGCTGCGAAGTGAAATGGCGTGAAGAATGGTTATGTCTGATTAGCGAAGTGGACAGAAGATTTGTATTTAATTAATAGTTGAAAGTTATGTCACATAAGTGTTGTGTTCCCGATTGTAAAATACGTTTCGTGTACTGTGAAACACCGTTGCCCAGTAATTGAGAAGATTGGATTTCAAAGTTTGCATTTAAGTGCAGGTTAAAGCCACTATTTCCTTATCGTATAAATTGTAAATACTGTCTTACATCACAGGAAAAAAATGGTGAAAGTAAACATTTAAAAATAATTTTGAAGTTGCTGTGTGCTTTCATTTTTGTTGCCGTGATTATAAGTTACGTTTTTACTATGTACATATGAAGAGTAAGTAGTGTCTTTGACTTGCATTAGAACCTACATGTAAACGACGTGACTAAAATAATTTATTTGCGAGTAGTTCCAATACTTTTAATGTCAAACATTATCCCATGGTTATGTACAAATAAAGAAATTATTTTTTTTCGACGTAACACCTAAACTATGTAAAAAATAAAACAAAAACAGAAACATACATGTCGACTGCAGTTATATATACCCTGTATATATATACCATGTGTATATATATACCCTGTATATATATATATATTCCCTGTATATATATATATAAATATATCCTGTATATATATACACTGTATATATATACCCTGTATATATATATACCCTGTATATATATCCTGTATATATATACGCTGTATATATATATACCCTGTGTATATATATACCCTGTGTATATATATATATATATACCCTGTATATATACATCCTGTATATATATACCCTGTATATATACCCTGTATATATATATATATATCCTGTATATATACCCTGTATATATATACCCTGTATATATATACCCTGTATATATACCCTGTATATATATACCCTGTATATATATATACCCTGTATATATATATACCCTGTATATATATACCCTGTATATATATATACCCTGTATATATATATACCCTGTATATATATACCCTGTATATATATACCCTGTATGTATATATATACCCTGTATATATATACCCTGTATGTATATATATATACCCTGTATGTATATATATACCCTGTATGTATATATATATATACCCTGTATGTATATATATACCCTGTATATATACCCTGTATATATATACCCTGTATATATACCCTGTATATATACCCTGTATATATACCCTGTATATATATACCCTGTATATATATATACCCTGTATATATATATATATATATACCCTGTATATATATTCCCTGTATATATATACCCTGTGTATATATATACCCTGTATATATATACCCTGTATATATATATATACCCTGTATATATATACCCTGTATGTATATATACCCTGTATATATATATACCCTGTATATATATACCCTGTATATATATACCCTGTATATATGTATATGCCTTGTATATATATACCCTGTATATATGTATATACCCTGTATATATGTATATATCCTGTATATATGTATACATCCTGTATATATGTATACATGTATACATCCTGTGTGTATATATATCTGTACCTCGGAGGTATAAGACACTGTGCCCACTTTTTGTCAAAATGCACTTTTTACCGTAAACATGGCCATGATTTTAAATACTTTGTATAGTGGCATACAAAATAAAGTCTGTGTTGTGTCAAAAACGTTGGTTTTCGGGCACTAAACAGCCGGATTCACTAGTAAATCATAGTGAATTTCACTCTTCAAACTGCTCTCCTGAAAAATATGATTTTTGTGACATAGTGTCTTATGCCTCCGAGGTACAGATATATACCCTGTATATATATACCCTCTCTCTCTATATATATACCCTGTATATATACATCCTGTATATATATATACCCTGTATATATACCCTGTATATATATATATACACTGTATATATACATACCCTGTATATATTTTTATTTTTTTACTATACAGATTTTTGCGCCACTCAACAGCCGAGGCCAATAACAGAGTGACACATACAAAAACATATAACATTACGAATGACATACAAAAATGTATATATATATATGCCCTGTATATGTACCCTATATATACCCTGTATATATATATATAACCTGAATATAACATTACAAATGACATACAAAAATGTATATATATATGCCCTGTATATGTACCCTATATATACCCTGTATATATATATAACCTGAATATATATATATATATATACAGGCTGTAACAGAAGTGATGGTCAATAATTCACACATGGAAAGTACTGGCCAAAAGAAGCTACAAATGTCTAATAAACATGGGTCTGGAAATCAACCGTTGTTGAGATAGAACACATTGTTTGTTGCAGTTGATCAGTATGTAGGAACACATGAAATTTCTTATCTTTAAAGTAGGTGTTTAAAGTGTTGCCCATGCGTCTGAATGCAACATTGATCTCGTCTCTGAAACGAGTTGCGAATCCTCTCAGGCAGTCCTGGTATATTCTGTAAATGCTGGAAGGCTGCTTCAATTCCCAAGCTTGATTCTTCAAGAGAGTTGACCTCAGTAGCATAGACCAGGCTTTTGACATGACACCATACACAGAAATCTATGGGATTTTAATCCGGTTACCTTGGAGGCCATGACACAGTTCCTCCTCTACCTATCCAACGTTGACCATACTGTCGAGTTAGAAGCTGGCGCACACGCAATTGAAAATGTGCTGGAGCACCATCATGCATAAACCACATATTCAGGCGTTGGTTCAGTGGAACGTCATCATCATGAAGCAGATCTGGAAGTACAGTATGCAGAAACTGCCTGTACCGATCTCCGGTTAGTCTCTGTGGTAGGAAGTGTGGTCCAATTATGCGGTCTCCGAGCAGTCCGGCCCAGACGTTCAACGAAAAACGTTGCTGATGTCGTGACATATGTCGCATTAGGATTGACATCGGCCAAAATGTGACAGTTATGGAAGTTGAAAATGCCGTCATGGGTAGACCCAGCTTCATCCGTGAACAGAATACTGCTTACAAACAGGGGGTTCAAAGTACACTGTTGTTGCATCCATTGACAGAAATTCTCTCTAGGAGGGAAGTCTGCATTGTTGAGAGCTTGCACACACTGGAGATGAAACTGATACAGTAATTGCCTATGTAAAATCCGCCACACACTCATATGACTCAGCACACGCTCCTGGATAGCAATCCTCCTTGTTGAAGTACTAGGACGTTCGTGTACAATGCCCAGCACCCTTTCCTAAACATCAGGTGTTATGGATCTGGGTCTACCTTCTCGTACATGATGTGCGAAACTCCGACTTTCTCGAAGGCGCTGATGTAACCTCGTAAATGTACGTCTGTTGGGCGAGGAAATGTTTCTTCATACAATCGTGCAGCCTGAAGTGCACTGCCATTAGCTTTGCCATACATGAAGTGCATGTCAGCGTACTCTTAATTAGTGTAACCTCCGTCTATGGTGCCTTTACTTTCGTAACTGATTGTCTGTACGGCACAGTGCATGTAGGGAGCGAGGGAGTAGTTGCGCATGCGTCAACAACCTGATAGGCGAACCCATACCTTGTGATACCAGCGTAATTACCTAGGAATCCAAACACGTTTGTAGTTGGTTCCCAATTCGACTTGTTACGAGAACTCGACAATGATTGATTTCCGGACCCATGTTTATTGGACATTTTACCTGCCATGTGTACCATTATGAGAATGCTAAATATGATGTGTTAAGCTGACTACTTAGTTGGTAGAGCGCGTATTGTGTCCGATATCCACTGTGTAATGTTACGTAATCTGTACGAGAAAGCCACTGTATTAGCATGCAGTGTTTTACAGTACTTCATTTAACAATTTATGTCTTTACATGGCAACCACATTTTATATTTGGCAACAATAGTCCCTAGTCGTCATGTCTTACGAATACAGTTTGCTTTTCCAGATATCATAATCTGGAAAATCCGGTTGTAGTGAGTTTGAGAGGCCTAAAAGTCATATTTCTTAGACGTATATAATAAAGAACTTCTAACTGCATGTTTTACAGTTTCTGTGGATTTCTTACAGGCAGTGTTTTCCTCTGTGTTATCCAACAGGTGCAGTACCTCAAAAGTTCGCTACTGCTAAGGAGCAATTACAATAAACGAATGGAATTTTTTTTCCCACGCGTATACACTTTAAATAATGAATGACCTTATGACTCGGAAATGTTTTAATTTTTCAAAACTTTTTTAGTAATGCTTTTCTTTCAGCTATGTGAGTTTTGATTTGTTTTTTGAAGTTAAAGTTAGTTGTTACAGATTGCTGTTTCTCGGCAATGTTTATCGACTGTAACTAGGTCTCGCCTATAAATAAGAAATCGCAGTGTATCATCGGAATCCCTGAATACATAATTTGTAAATATTGTAAATTATTCTTCACTCAAGGTTGGTAGAAATAGGGGAACGTAGAAATGCCGCCTCTCAATTCTGGGAAGACTGCACTTTCTCCCGTCCCGTGACCACTACTTGCCCTAAGGGAATTATGGTTGGAAGGGGGGTGGGGGTTAACTGTACTGTTTGCGGGTCAGGTAGAGAAGCTTGTGCACGTGTGACCGAGACAGCCAGACAGACCTAGCAGATCTGCTGTATGGATAGTTTAGTTACTGGTCTCATTTGTAGGGACAACGCACATTGAAACCAGAATGTAATTATAATAAATTTAGAGACTCATCTAACTGCGCGTAAACTACGTTGTCGTGTTCTAAACACAAACTGTTTATACAAAACTAAGTTGACCTTTGTTCAACGACTTCATGTCTTCATTGAAAAGACCACATAAGTAAAATAACGAGTCTTACTTGACCTTACGTATTAAAAACAAACACTTCAACATTTCTAAAGCCAGCTTTATACTACCTGCTATAGCGTGAAATAACTAACGACATTCTAATGAAACAATTTGAGAACACAGCACCTTACAGCACCTGCACAATGAATTGTTTTACTGGCAACTATATAACATTATATGGCGAACCTTGTACCGCGTAGTATAGCCCCATAGCACAATAAACATTGTACAATCAGTTACTGCACCTGCACAGTCATCGGCGTCGTAAGCATTTGATTTTTTGGGGGGGACGTCACTGGTAGAGAAAGTGTGCATGTAACCTACGTAATAAAGGGGTGTGTAGGAGTCCTCCACCGGGAAATTTTATATTTTAAGGAGCAACATGCTGCTATTTAAAGAGTTTCTGCATCAAAATATTTAATATGCAACTGAAGGAAATCTTAATCTTAAAAAATCTTAAAAACTACGAAATTTGGGGGGGGGGAGGCGGACGTGTCCCCCCCCCCTCCGTTTTCGACGCCCCTGTGCACAGTGAATATTGTACTGGCAAGTATATCACATTATAGGCTATATCGAAACTTGTACCGGGTAGTATAGCCATATAACCCAGTTAACATTGTACATGATATTACAGTACCTAGCACAGTGAATATTGTACTGGCAAGTATGTAACATTAGGCTATATGGCGAACTTTGTACCGGGTAGTATAGCCCCACAGGGCCACAGCACAGATAACATTGTACAAGCTATTACTGTAGCATTTCGCTATCAGAAATAGTATTTTAGTAATTTTGTAATTAGTATTTTTATTTTTTTTCTCATGTGAGAAACGACATTATTTTCTGTAATTTTTAATTTTTTTTTGTTTATAGATGTAATTGTAGGTACCTAGTTTAGAAACGCCCCTGGTAGAGTAGGTATAGGTGAGTTTAGTTTTGTAACCAGGTAGGCTAGGCTCCCATCCAATTTATTTACTTATTATTTATTTATGTGTTTTTTTTGTGTGCTTTATTTTTTATGAACGTTAGTTTCTTTTTAATTTTTTCAGTTTTTCTTCAATTTACCGATATTTTGTTTATAAATCTCCAACCCAGACTAAAGTTTTTGTAACGGTTGGGAAGGCTTTTGAACTAGCCGCGAGCAACGGGTTGAGATTGGATAAGTTTCAACCATCGAGGCGATAGGCTGCTAATTTAAACTTTCATTATTTTTTTTCCTTCTTATTTTTTCCAGTGTCAAGATAGTAATTTGTGTTGTTACCATGAAGCTTACAATTATTTAAAGCTGTTTCAGTTTTATTTCATAACAAGCGCCGTCAGTTCAATGGTAATTAATTACTTACCTTTTTTGCGCAAGATCAAGATGTAAAAAGTCGCCGCCATTTTATAGCCTGCCGAACGTCTTACAGTAAATGGTTTACTACTCTCCCGAAATTTAGAAGACTCTCTCTATATATATATATATATAATTTCAGTGAAGTAATTTGTTTTAGTAAAACTTTTCTTCATGTTTTTTTTTACTTAACCAAACCAACCCAGTGGTCCGGATTTTTTGTTAGATATATGATCTACCGTTCACGACCTGAGTTAGCTGAGGAAAGAAAATAAAATAAATTATTACTAACTTAAATTGAATGATGTAAATTATTGGAAAACAGAGTGTATGTGAGGAACGTTTATTTGTAAGAGTAATCTAATTAACGGTATATTTGAATCCTTCCAAGTATTCGAATTTTTTGGCCGTTTCACTCAATTAAAAATAAAAAACTTTTAAGTAACGTATTTTTTATTATTTCACCTGCAGTACCCAGAACAACGTTTGACACATTAAGTAAATTAAACTATTTGTTAGGATGTGGAGATAAACAGTGGTTGATTACGTAAGTTACGTATTTTCCATTTTTGGTACCTTGAGAGGAAATATTTTAAGATTTTCAGCACCTTACAGTTCTCACTTCAAGTCATTTTCTAATGCTGCTTTATTGAAGTATGTTATTAAAGGATATTTATTATATCAACTAATTTTTTATGGTATTGAACTGTTTCAACTTTGCATCACTCATCCACACATACACTCCCTACAATACATATTAATGTATATTACATCACAGGAAAATTACATTACAGCACCTATCGCAATGAACATTGTACAACCTTGTAAAATACCCGGCAAAGTGCAATTAGCTTTGTGATCATTGTACTTGCTATCATAGCACCTAGTACAATGAACATTGTACTGGCTAGCATAGCACCTAGCACAGTGAACATTGTACTGGCTAGCATAGCACCTAGCACAGTGATCACTGTAGTGGTTAGTATAGCACCTAGCACAGTGAACTTTGTACTGGCTAGCATATCAACTAGCACAGTGATCAATGTACTGGTTAGCATATCTCCTAGCACAGTGATTATTGTACTGGCTAGTATAGCACCTAGCACAGTGAACATTGTACTGGCTGGTATAGCAACAAGCACAGTGAACATTTTACTGGCTAGCATAGCACCTAGAATAGTGATTATTGTACTTGCTAGCATAGCCCCAAGAACAGGGATCATTGTAATGGCTTGTGTAGCACTAGAACAGTGAACATTGTACTGGCTAGTATAGCACCTAGCACAGTGAACATTGTACTGGCTAGCATAGCACCTAGAATAGTGAACATTTTACTGGCAAGCATAGCACCTAGCACAGTGAACATTGTACTGGCTAGTATAGAACCTAGCACAGTGAACATTGTACTGGCTAGTATAGCACCTAGCACAGTGAACATTGTACTAGCTAGCATATCTCCTAGCACAGTGAACATTGTACTGGCTAGTATAGCACCTAGCATAGTGATCATTGTACTGGCTAGTATAGCACCTAGCACAGTGAACATTGTACTAGCTAGCATATCTCCTAGCACAGTGATCATTGTACTGGCTAGTATAGCACCTAGCACAGTGAACATTGTACTAGCTAGCATATCTCCTAGCACAGTGAACATTGTACTGGCTAGTATAGCACCTAGCACAGTGAACATTGTACTAGCTAGCATATCTCCTAGCACAGTGAACATTGTACTCGCTAGCATATCTCCTAGCACAGTGATCATTGTACTGGCTAGTATAGCACCTAGCACAGTGTACATTGTACTGGCTAGTATAGCACCTATCACAGT